>JAODAL010009044.1:0-113407 GCA_025379985.1 Phyllomedusa bahiana
GACGCGGAGCAGTTCATCCCCTGTGTGATTCGTTCGCCAGGAAGCCAGTTGTAGAAATGCGGTCCCCGCTGTGCCTACACATGTGGTAGAGGGAGCAGTATTGTGGAGGTGAGATGGGTGGTGGTGGAGGAGGAGGAGGGGGAAATTGGCGCGGAGCCACGTTTGATAACTGGAGGAGAACCGGCGTCTCCGTCAAGTTTTTGGTGTCCCGGGGCCCCAAAGCACATTCACCGGGGGCTAAGGGGCATGTACGGCCCTGACGTGTTCAGCTCCAGGTCCCGCTGCGGCACTTGGGAAACAAAGTCAGCTAAAGGGACTGGCCACCTTTGTTCTACATTTTTATAAATGATGGTACTGCCTTTTTGGAAAAGAAATTACGGCATTATGGTTGGAACTCTCCTCTGGACGGCACAAGCCTTTTTTTCTTAAAACGTGCAGAGTCCCATTTGGAAAGGGAGGGACTGCAGTCCCAACAATTTGGGCGGAGCACGGTCAGCTTTGCCCCTTAGGATGGTTGGAGCTATTTTGCTCTTTGAAATCGCCTCGCTGAACGACTGCTGGACCATGAGCAGGAGGAGTGGAAAAAATGGAAAACCCTTCTGAGAGGTGGTGGACCCCTTGACTGGCTGCAATGGCATGCGTGCCATGGCCGCTGCTGCTGTGTTGCTGCGGCGGCAGGATGGACCCCCAAATCTGACCCACGTTTCTCCCGGCCACCGGATGTGCGCTGATGGGGGCCCTTGGGTCCAATGTTAACCCCGGGCCCAGTTCACTTTTGCCAAGATTCTACATATCCCCATATTCGGTACCGGTGTCTTAGCAAAGAAGCCACCGCTGAGTATGGGTTTACTGCAACGTCCGACGAGTGACTACTGCCGCAGTGCCCCGCTGGGGGTCCTTTTGCCCCTCTTTCTTGGCCTGCGAACGGGTTTTTTTTCCCCCTGGCCACTTGGCTCCGACCTCCATGTGCACCCTGCTGACTTACGGCCACTAACCCCTTGCTGGGGGGCTGTGCCTGAGTGCAAACCCCTTTTCCTGACTATATGAAGCCTTGCCTCACCCGGTCACAAGTGCGGTCGGGTAGTCTCATCTATTTGTGTTTCAACTCACTGCTGTCCTCATCCCGGTTTTGGTATGGGAGGCTAAGCCCTACAACATGACCTCCCATGCCACTCTCCCCATCTAAACTTTGCCCCTTGCAAGAGGGGGATATTGGCCATTTCTTCCTGCAAGTAGTGTGACTGCCCCCAAATTTTTCTCCTCGCTATATAGTGGCGTGACCCCGACCACTATTTGATCTTGGTGAGGGAACCCGGGTGGGACAGGGGGGTTGGGTGGTGGGGCCCCTGCCCCCTCCCGGGCCCATGCCCAAATAAGGGTTGTGTCTGACGTTCCCCAAAATTTGGCTGGGGTTTTTCAGATGTCATTGGGAGGAAGTGGTGACCTAGTCAAACAAATCAAGAACATTGGGTTGCTAGTCAGCACACGGTCGCTAGATGACAGCAGCCAGTTGTGGGCTCAACGAGTAACCTGCTGCGGTCGTCCCCTTTGCTGTGCTGCGACCTGGGCCCAGCTCCGGGAAATGTTTGTGCCTTGCCCTCAATCGCAGGGTGAATGAGCCTGCCACCTCTCTGTCTGACATACTGTTTGTTCTAAAAGTGTACAGACACTTTATAGATGAAGATATCAGTATATGATAAATACACACCTGTTATCTGACTCCCAATGAACCCCTATAGAAGCGTTGGGTACCCTTCGGATATAATTTGCGCTCCCACCCAAATGGCCAGGAAAAATTTACTTGTATGTTGCCGTTTAAAAAACTCTGTGTAATTTTTACTGAAACATAAAAGCCACAAACAGGCCATAATTACCTTCGGATATGAATTATGCTACAGAATTTCTTCTGTGGCGGTGAAAAACAAAGTTTCTTTTACTAAGTACACTGCAGGACACTCTTAATTAACCCCTGGATGTAAATTGCAGCAAATGATTGAGCAACCCAAAAACTACGAGTTTGTAGCGTGTTACAATGTTGTGTTTTCTACGTTACACAACAAGATTACAAACATGTAATTAACCTTCGCTTGTGAATTATGCTACAGGAAAAATGTCTGGTTTTTGGCGGTGAAATAAACGTTTCTTTAGTCACCACAGCAGCAGAACCAAGTTAATTTACCCCTGGATGTTAAAATTGCGCAAAAGGAATTGAGCAGCAAAATGGATGTGGTAGTTGATTGTATAAAACGCTGTTTCTTGCAAATGAATACATCAGGAACAGCTTAAGATCACTTGGATATTCAATGTGCTGTGGAGCAGTTAGCATTAAAATGTATATGCAGCGGCACTGGACACACACTGGACTCAGATTCAAATACCCCACAAAAATCAGAAATTGAACGTTAAGAGAAGCAGTCTCTTGAGACAAGATGAGGACACCCCCCAAAATCGCTTGTATAAAAAATCAGTCTTTCAGTAAAGCTATTAACCAAGCAGTCGCGGCAGACCTTCCCGAATCAGTACAGTGGAGCGGTATGAGCTCCCAGTTCGCGCCCGGACTGCTATATAGTGCGGTGACGTTACAGAATTCCCGGCCGGTCTCTGATGGTTTCATCTCTGCACATGTCATGTAGGCTTGCCCTTCTTCCTCCCAGAGTTTCTTTGCCCCAGGTAATGCCATGTGATCGCAGCCATTTTATCAATCAAAAGAACACTTCGTTCACCCGAAGAACCCACTTCGAATTCGTCGGAACCGGAAGTTTTCCTGAAGTTCTAAACGAATTCCACCTCGTTAGGAAATAATTCGCCATCTCTACTCATTAACATATCTTATGTATATATATATATATATATATATATATATATATTATATAAGTTATATCATATACTATATATATATATATATATATTAGTATTTTTCACCTCTTGCACAGACACCAGTTGCGGCGTCTACCAAACACAAAGCCTTTGCATAGAGCTTAGCACAGGCAGTGACATGACGTGCCGTTGCCTTCAGTGGGCTAAGCGCTGGTATCAATGTATACTGCCCACTTTGCCTCAGCTGCTGCCTGCACCATTCAGGCGGCAGCTGTGAGCGCTGTATCGCTGGGTCTATGTGATCCAGCGGTGCAGCTGTGTGGCAAGGAGGGCCTCTGGTCCCCCTGGCTCAGGGGCTCAGGAGCCCAGCTGCTGTGACCCCTGTAGCTACGCCGGAACACATATATTATATAGTATATATCTATATATTATATATATATATATATATATATATATATAATATATATAGATATAATTTATATTCACAATATTACAGTATACACAACCACACATATATTATATGTATATCTATCTAATCGTATATATATATATATATATATATATAATTATGTGTGTAATATATATAGCTATATATATATATATATATTTATATATTTTATCTACATATATATATATATATATATATATATTATATATATATATATATATAGATATATATATATATATATATATATATATTTATATACACATATAGTGTATGTCTGTAATGTGTTTGCCTTATGTTACATGAGACTGGCCCATGTAGCAGGCATGCTGCTACTTGCAGTTCTACAGCAGCTGCTGTAGAACTACAAGTACCACCATACCACACTAGATAGCCATCAAGACTTAAAGCATATGCAGTGTGGTAATCTGATACTTGTAGTCCCACAACAGTGCGTCGTAGAAACTACAAAATACCAGCATGCCTGCCACACGGCCAGTCTCATGCAACATAGGGTATGCACATTACAGACACACACTATTTGACATGTGTGTGTCTGTGAATATACAATGGGAAAAAAAAGTATTTAGTCAGCCACCAAGTGTGCAAGTTCTCCAACTTAAAAAGATGAGCGAGGCCTGTAATTAACATCATAGGTAGACCTCAACCCTCACCCTCTGTATACAATTATAATACTAACAACCACCCCCCTCATGCACAGAAGGCGTGTGAGTGGTTGCCTTTTCAGTATTTTTGCATTTTTGCTGTCTCCTCTTGTAGCATGTTGAGGCTTTTTTGCATACTGGTATGAACTGATACTTATTCAATGTTCAGTTTGTTATCATTCAGTTGCTCCCTTAGTAAATGGGTGTGTGAGTTGCTGCTCATTAGTTATCTGCACCTGTTATATCTTTCCCAAGTAGCACAGGGGCTTGTGTTGCCTCCTACTGGGTTTAGTCTATTGCCCAGCCATTGAGCATGGTTAGAAGAGCATAACCAAGAATTTAAGTACTACTTACTCTCCAGAACTAATCCTCAATGGGACCACCTTTGTCAACATGTTATGCCATTTTTCACTGGACCTCTAGGCCCTGGACAATGCATGGTACTTGGGGTGACATGCATTAATGGGCTGTGCCAGTTTTTTGGCATATGTATGAACAGTCTTTTGGCAAAAAACGGGTGCACGTCCAAAACGCTTAAATCTTTTGTATGCGGCAACTCTTAGGAGGTGTGTCACATGAAATTCATAAGATTAGATACATTTATAAAACGGGTGCACGTCCGAAACCCTTAAAACTTTTTTATGTGACAACTAATAGGGAGCGTGTAATGCCAAATTCATAAGATTAGATAAATTTATGAATATATCGCAACAGAATGGGGCGCATAAATGTCATACTGATCCATGCCAATTTCAAACTAAGGGTATGTTCACATGGCGAGGGGAGTTCAGTGACAACGTAAAGGACGTGCCCACGTGCACCGTGTGTTTCAGGAGCTCGCTCTGATCAGCGTGCTCCCGAAGCGCGGGTGGGGCGGTAGCCCGCCGGCCCCATAAACATGCATTACTTGCGGTGTGTAATCGCCACAAGTAATTAACATGTCACTTATCTCCGCACAATATGATCGCATTACACTCGCGTTGATGGACATGACAAATAAAGCAACAAGCCAGTGATAGCTTTCTTTTTTTGTCTTCGTAATATAATACAAAACATATTTTAATAATGCTCTGCCCTTTGTTCAAGGGATCTAAGTAGGATAATCTATCTAACTACAAAAGTGCATTAAGATACATAATTTATGATTAAATGTACAATGATAACAAATATTACTTTTAAATGTACAACTATTCTTAATAGTAAAATAACAAAATTTAAATAATTTTCCAGTCCATCTTTCTGGAAGGTTCACTAATACAGTACATCAAATGATTCAAGATCATCAGATCCTCAATGCTGATGGAAATGCTTACTTGGGGGTTGAACTTCTATGAACTTTTCTTATGCCCTAGATGCACATTCTTATCACAAAATCATAGCCATCAACTTCAGAATGACAGCATGAACCTATTAGATAAATAGGTGACTATACAAAGCATTGAATCTGAAATTTAAATCCCTGTTGTATTCATGTTTAAACGTGTCATGTACACGTTTAAACAGGCATTTATAAACAGTATTAATGAACCTTAATAGGAAATTCTACTCTTCAACATGTTTTACCAAAGTGTTACAAACTTTTTAATGAGTCACACATGATCACTTAATTCTGAACAATCCCTACTTAAAGTTAGCCTAATAATAATGGTATATACCAATTTATTATAAACATATTTTATTCAAACAAAACAACAAAAGCACCTGTTCAAATTGCTTGTGAACGGGGCAATATGATATGTCTCTACTGACCTTGGTCCTTTCAGATTGTTGTCAGGGGTTGACTAGCTAAACAAAGAGTTTCATAAATAAGATTGCTTGTCCTCATTTTGCTAGCTGTGATGCTTTTTGCTCATATATGCATTTACCTTCTCTGCAACTGAGAAGCAGCATTTCCCATTTGAAAGCAGTTTTCCTTTGCCCTGTAAAACTACAAGTCATAGGATACTTTGTCTGTTTTCCAACTCCTAGGGGCCACATATTTGAAAACTGTCTAGGTCTAAAAGTCACTTTGTTGCCCATAGCAACCAATCAGAGCACCCTTTTCATTTTTGCAGAGCACTCTATAAAAGGAGAGGTGTGCTCTGATTGGCTGCTATGGGCAAAAAAGTGAATTTTAGATCTAGACTGGTTTCTTACATGTGGCCCCTAATGTCATTGTCTTACCTCAAGTTTAAAATGTTTGGCAGCTTCATAAACTGCCCTCCAAAAAAAGTCAAATCCCTTTGGTCACCTGACCTCCGGGGCATGACACAATTCTGTTTCCTGTCTGTGAAGACACACTGAAATACTGAGCTACCTGTCATTTAACAGCTGATGTAGATCATCACAAATAATTGAACTGACTAAATGAAGTACATGACAAAAGTGTTTAACCACTTACCGCAAGATCCAGTATTGACCATCCTGACAGAGCCACGGTTTTAAAATCTGACATGTGTCATTTTATGTGAGAATAACTTTTTGACACTTTTACCTATCCAAGTGATTCAGAGATGGTTTTCTCATGGACACATTGGCTTTAAGGGTAGTAATACATTTGGTCCAAAACAAGTCTTTGTTTTATTTGTGAAAAAAATATAAAATTATCATTGAAATTGCAAAAAATAGCAATTTCAAATGTTAAAAAAATATGTCAGACATGTCAAGACAGATAGTTATTCCACTCAAAATAGTTTATAAATATCATCTACTATATGTCTACTGTAGACTGACATCATTTTTTAAATGTTTTTGTTTTTTTTAACCACATTAATGGGCTTAGAAATTTAGTATACATTTTTCACATTTTCAAGAAAATTTGACAAATTTATTTTTTATGGACCAGTCCAGTTCTGACATGGCTTTGAGGGGTCTGTATATTAGATACCCCATAAATGACCCCCATCTAAGAAACTAGACCCCTTAAAGTATTTAAAATAGCATTTAGGAAGTTGTGTGTTACCCCTTTAGATATTTTATAGAAATTAAAGCAAAGTGGAGGTAAAAATTAAAAATTTCCCTTTTTTTGCAGATTTTCAATTTGTATTCATTATTCACTGGAACACAGTATATGTGACCAGGTAAATGCAACTTAATATCGATACCCAGATTCTGCCAATTTCAGGCATATCCCATATGTGCCCTTTGGCTCAACCACAAGCCTCAAAAAAGGAGGAGCACCGACCAAACTTTGGGATCTCATTTTCATTACAATTTTATTTAAGCACCATTTCCGGTTTGAAGACACCCTGAGGTACTAAAACTTAATAAACTATACTAAAAAGACCCCATATTGGAAACTACACCCCTTAAGGAATATTTCAAGGGGTGTAGTGATTATATCGACCCCACAGGTGTTTCACTATTTTTTTTTGCGTTAGGCTCTGAAAATAAAAATAAATAAAAATTCCAATAATCTGCAATTTTAGCTGGAAATGAATAATTTTTACATGGAATCCTGAAAAAAACCTCCAAAATTGTGTTACGCAATTTCTTCCAAGTTCGCCAGTACCCTATATGCGGGTTTAAACTGCTTTTTGGCCCAGACAGGGCCGTACAGGGAGGGCACGAGAAAAAAAGAGAAAAAACAATAAAATAAAGAAACAAAAAAAAAAAAAAAAAAAAACAAAAAAAAAAGAAAAAAAAAAAAACAAAGAAAAAAAATAGGTGGGTGGTAGGTTTCATATCGCGTCAAGGAGCGAAATATAAAAAACACAATAGAAAATAAATGAAATCCAAGTACTTAACAAACGGAACAAAAAAACATAAAAAATTCCAATCAAAAAAGAAAAAAAAGGGAAAAAAAAAAAAAAAAAAGAAAAAAAAAATCCTAATAATAATAACTAAAAAACGAAAGAAATACATTTGACTAAATAACATAGAAGAAAAAAAAAAAAGAGAAGATAAAAAATACGAGAAAAAAAGAAAAAAAGAAATGATCATAAACAAAGTAAGGAATAAAGAAATAACAGAAAATTTATTTATTA
This sequence comes from Phyllomedusa bahiana, assembly GCA_025379985.1. Taxonomy (NCBI): domain Eukaryota; kingdom Metazoa; phylum Chordata; class Amphibia; order Anura; family Hylidae; genus Phyllomedusa; species Phyllomedusa bahiana. The sequence continues at coordinate 7,893 of JAODAL010009044.1, forward strand.
AAATAATTATGATAATTAAAAAACTCTAATCTTTTATACTTGAATTGGAGTAATAAAAAAAACAATATAGAGACAATACAAAATCAAAAAAAAACTTTGTGAATGCAGGGAAGAACAAAAAAAAATAATAAACAGAGTTCTAATACAAAACCATCGTCCTTGTCCTGACTTTTGTTTTTAAAAAAAAAAAAAGATTATAATGGCAAAAAATTTTAAACTTTAAACCACCAAAAACTAATTACAAGAACAAATTACAATTATCAAAAGCAAAATCATCAACTCGATCCCTAGCCTCAAAAGGGAAAATCAGTAGATATAATTGATAAAGAGAACTGTTTTACCTCCATTACTAACTATTGAATCCCACTAGAAAATCCACTTTATTTTTTGTAGTAGCACAAGACGCAGCGACGCCTCGCTTGCTTTATAAATCATCTAAAAAATATCAAATAAAATAAAAAATAGTAAGCTATTTGGGTTTTGGGACACAGATTTTTAGTGAAATTCCATGTCGCATTGCAGGTAAAGATTTCCATAGCAGTTGCCTTATATTGATTCAACACCCTCATGGATTTCATCCATAGGGTGTAATGTGCATTTTGTCGTGCACAGTGAGTTCCGTAGTTTTTTTAGAATGGCCATGAAAATGGAAGAAAAATTTGCCGTCCACCCCAAAAACAAAGAAAATAGATGAAACCTAAGAGAGATACCAAACACTTCCGCCATTTGTTTTCTTGGCCTTTCATTTTTCAGTGTTCGCCCTCCGGGTATTAAATGACAGGTTACTTAATTATGGAGGTCAGATACAATTTCAAAGTCTGGATATATCGAGATTGATATAGTTTTTATGTTTTTGTTACTTTTACCATCAATAGAAACGAGTTTTATAAAAACAATTGATGTTTTATGTTGTCCTATTCTGATAGCTAACTTTTTTTTTACTTTTCTGTATAGGAATCTGATATACATTGGGCTTTGATTTTTTTGTTTTGTTGGGGATGAGTCTTTATGTTTTATTGGTACCACTTATAAGGTGCATATGACAGCTTTGATCACTTTTTTTATTAAGGTTTTGTGAGACATTGTACTATACAAAGATACAGCAAATCCTGGCTAGTGTGATTATAATTTCTCTAATTTTTAATTTTTTCAGCTACACCCCTGTGGTAATAAATGACATCTAGTTTACTCAAGGCCGTTCTATAAGATTAACGCGATACTCAATTTATGTATATTTTTTTTTATGTCTTACTGCTTTTACACGAATAAAAACACTTTTATTCAGAAAGAAAACCATTTTGCGTCTGCCCATCTTAGAGAGCTATAACTTTTTATTTATTTTCTGTTTACTGGAGCTGTGTAGAGCGTTGTTTTTTGTGCGGATGAGTTGACATTTTATTGATATCCAATTTTGGTGGAACAGGATTTTCGATCACTTTTAAATTAGTAAAAATTTTTGGACTAGGCTAGTGTTAGGTCGGTCGTATCCCCAGTGAAGAAAATACTACATTTAGTCAGTGTTTTTTTTAATTTTAACCCAGCGCCTCACTGTGCCCCCCCCCCCCCCCCCACCCCCCCCCTCCCCCTCCATAGATAAGTAGTTTACTTCTGAGGTTCAGACAGAGAGACTGATTAACTAAGAGATACCAGTTTTATATAGTTTTTTTGTGATGAAGCACATTTTTTTTAATTCATTTCTATATAGTGATAAAATACTAAATGTAGCATCTCGCCTTATATTCTGATAGACATATACTTTTTATATCTTTTACATTCTAACAAAGCTGTGTAAGGCTCTTTTAATCGCTCGCGAGCGCAATAGAAACTCGAACGTTTTAATTGGAGTTTGAATCCTTTTTATCATTGTTTCACACTGGACTTTCTTTTTACATGCCTATCAAACCATCCCTAATCATGTTAGCTTCGCTAAGTAATTGTTCAAAATAAAAAATAACATAAATGACCAATGACCTCCTCGTTGTAATAAAGTTTTATTGAAAAGAATAAAGTTGCCTTTTATAGACTAGCCGATCCCCTGATCTCTGTTGTTTGTCATCTGTATAGTTAAGGAGTGAGATTTTGCAAACATAATGTGTAACTTCGACAAATAAATATGGTATTTTTACCATTATTTCTTTATAACATCTGGGAGTCTCCGCGCTAATTGAAACCAATTCCTCGCTGTTGTAGTTTTTTTTCTTAGTGGGTCATACCATATCTGGTTTTATCTATGATTTTACTGATCACTTTGTATTTCATTTTAATGCTGCTGCTTAGATGAACCAAAAATTTGTGATGTTTTTTTATGGGATTTACATCCGTACGGGTTAATTAACACTGACTATTATGTTCTACTAAGAGATGGATCATTACAACACATCGGCAATACATAAAAACTATGCGGTACTGTTTTTTGGCGTGGGGGAGGGCAAGTGGCGTTTGCAAAGGGGAAAAAGGGTTGTGTTATAGTAGCCTTTTTTTTTCTTCATTGGAACATACCATGTAAAAACTCTTGGCAATGGTCACAAATAGGATCAACAACATATAGTATGATATAGAAAATATGTAAACCATAATATACGTATAGCTTCACTTGTATAACCAAGTTAGCATGCAGGCGTTTATACAAAAGACATTTATGGCAATCTTTTCAGTTACATAATCTGTTCTGTTTTGCACACGACTCAAGTCGCATAGTATGTGATATAAATTCTGTAGATCCTAATTCTGGTTTGGAAGCTTCGCTGTGTCCGGAGCACAAATCGCTCTGCGAACATTAAACTATAGTGAACCCATCTTATCTCAATGCTGTCACTATGGCCAACACCTTTTGTGCCAAACCTCAAGAATACTATTTTCAGCGCTCTGACACAATCTATATTTTATAATCTCTTTCCTAACATTGGACAATACTTTATTCCCATGACAAACTACAGGTTTTCCCACCCAAAAAGAATGGTGAGGTATGTGAGAGACATCTTAAAAAAAAAAATCCAGGAAAACAAATTGTATGATTTTTAAATAATTAATTTGTATTCTATTGCATGAAACTCAGTCTCGTTCGCGCCTCTAACCTCCTCACGGCAAGAATTCTTGCTCTCATGGACCTGTTAGTTTTTTTTTTAAAGAAGACCTCCTGCTCCACACTCATTACCTGCATTAATTGCACTTATTTGAACTCATTACCTGTATAAAAGACAGCTGTATCAACATAATCAATCACCCTCCAACCTCTCCACCATGGACAAGACCAAAGAGCTGTCTAAGGACACCAGGGACAAAATTATAGACCTGCACAAGGTTAGGATTGGCTACAGAACAATAGGTAAGCAGCTTGGTGAGAAAGCAACAACTGTTGGGGCAATTATTAGAAAATAGAAGATGGCACATAGATGACTGTCAAATTTACTCGGTCAGGGCTCATGCAAGATCTGCCTCGTGAGGTATAGGAAAAGGGTCTGGAATCAGCCACCAGCTCCCTCTCACCAAGAAGAGGACCTGCCGTCATTAACAGTGGATAGGACTAGGGTACAGTTAGAGTCAAAGAATTATTATGCCATAATAAGATGCAACTTAAAACATTAAAAATATATATACAGTGGGGAAAATAGATATTTGATACACTGGCAATTTTGCTAGTTTTCCCTACTAAAAAGAATGGAGAGGTCTGTAATTTTTATTGTCGGTCCACTTTATCTGTTAGAGACAGAATCTAAAAACAATCCAGGAAATCACATTGTATGATTTATAAGTAATTAACTTGCATTTTTTTTCTTATGTAGGCACTCCTTAGCTGCCCTGGCCTCGTCATTATCATGCTGGAAGATGCAGTCACGACCCATCTTCAATGCTCTTACTGAGGAAAGGAGGTTTTTGGTGAAAATCTCACACCATCCTCCCTTCTATAAAAATATCTCAAGAACACTGTCCCAGCCGTATAGCATGGAGGTGGAAACATCATACTTTGGGGGTGCTTTTCTGCAGAAGGGGACAGGATGACTGCAGTTTATTGAAGGAAGGATGGATGGGGACATGCATTGTAAGATTTTGGCCATCAACTGTGGACTGTGGCTGCATCTTCCAGCAGTACAATGACCCAAAACACATAGCCAGGGCAACTAAGGAGTGGCTCCATTAGAAGCATTTTAAGGTCCTGGCATGGCCTAGCCAGTCTCCAAATCGAGTATCTTTTTGGAGGGAGCTGAAAATCAATGTATCACAGTGACAGCCCTGAAACCTGAAAGATTTGGATAAGATCTATAAGGAAGAATGAGCCAAAATATCTACTGCAGTGTGTGCAAACTTGGTCAAGAACCACAGGAAATCTCTGTCCTCTGTAACTACAAACAAAGGTTTCTGTGCCAAATATTAAGTTCTGTTTTTCTATTGAATCAAATACTTTTTTCATGCAAAAAATAATTATTTTAAAACCATACGATGGGATTTTTGGATTGTTTTCTAGATTCTCTCTCACACTGTTGAAGTGTACCTACAATTGAAAATTACAGACCTCTTCATTCTTTGAAAACTTGCAAAATTGCCAGTGTATCAAATACTTATCTTCCCCACTGTTTCTTTTTTTGCTTCTCAAATGTAATAACCATTTTATCTAGCTTTCTAAGGTTAATAAAATGAATTGTATCTGCCTAGTTAGACAATGATACAGGCTAAATGTTTTGCATCTTTTTTAAGAGTAAATACTTAGATTTGATGGATAATGTACTATTAGCATGACGTAAATAGGCAGCCTATTTAAACCTAGCATTCCTTAAGCAGCTATTAACACCCTGAATGGTAAAATTGTATAGGAGGATTTCCCTGGGTTAAAATAAGCAGTGGTAAAAGGGCACCCTTACCGTGCTATCCTTTGTGGCTTTTTTGCTGGAATATAATACAACTGTGCTACATAATCTGATTCTTTTTCTGTTCTTGCATTGTTCTCTTGAGAAATAAAACTAACTAAAGCCTGTCTGCTTTAAAGATATGCACTTCTTAAAAAACATAGCAAAATGGTAAGCATTTAAAAGGTGCAAGGTTATCTAGTTCAACCTATTATTCTTCACTGTTGACAGAGTATGGCAAAAAAAAAAAAAACCTTCAACATTTTTTACATTTCCTAATAGTGAGTCATCAAAATCCTAAAAATGGAATTTAATTAGTCTATGTTAACCTTACTTTTACAAGGATAGGATGACTTTCTTGACTAAAGAAGGAGTGATACAGAGATTCTTCCCCTAGCAATCAATGGAAAGTCAGGTGCTCTCATAACTTTATTTGGATGATATTTACCATTGAAATAAATATTCTTTTTTTTTCTGATTGTGAACATTTCATCTATGTTGTGATATATTCCATGACTTTAAGCCTTGCACTATGTTTGCATTTTTTTAGTACTATATGTCCTTTTAAATGAAAAATATTTACACTGACAAGCAAAAGGGTAACACTGTTTTGAACTTTTGACTTTCAGGCTCCATATTTGACCATCCAATACAGTTTTGAAAGTGAGACAATCATCCTTTTATAGACAATAATCTTGGCTATCTCATACATCAAATTAACTTGCAACTATTTAGCATATGTTTAGTTGTGCAGATGCTTGTCAAGTAACTGTTTTGCTACCATTTTGCTCCTAAAAATCAGAATTTTAAGTTTTATTATTTTGTTAGTATTCTGTAAATCCATCTTTGGCTTTCAAGAGTGCCTGAACTCTTTTAAACATGCTCTCAATCAGAATCATAACCCAGGTCTCTTCTTCAATGTTGGTGTTTACCAGTTGATGCACTTGGATAAAGCTCTATTTTCAACTCTACCCACAAGTATTCAATTGGTTTGATGTTTGGGGACAGTGGGCACCAACCTAGCAACTCTAATTCATTGTCATTAAACCATTTCTTTGTCACCCTTGACCTATGCTTCCGGTTGTTGTCTTGCTGAAACACTATGCAGTCCTTTTCCTACCCATAGTAGTATAGTGTACAAAGCAACTCATTTTGCAGGATACTCACATATACCTCAGCATTGAGACCACATATACCTCAGCATTGAGACCACCCATATCACATATCATCAGGCTTCATCACTGAACTTGTCCATTTCTCCATCTGTAAGCCCTCTTTCCCTTTTTTCTTCCAGACCCATTTGCACCCATCATAGCCCAGTCTATTGACCTATAGTATTACTCCAAATAAACTTTCCAATCTTCTATTATCCACTTTTCATTCTTTTTCTGCAATCTCGAGCCAACACGTCTTTTGACGATATTGAAATTGAGGCTTCTTCACCTGTTTTCAGGCCACCATTCCAGACTTTTTTAATGTACATCACATAGTGCTTGCATGGACATCTGTAATCTTACTAATACAATGCATATGAGCCCCTTCCATTGCTGTGTTTGTCGTGCCAGAAATGATAGACCTTGCGATGAGCCGACTTGTTGACTCTGAAATTTTGCCTGAACTTCCACATCTTGGCATTGGAATGGATGGACAGACTTTATTTTGTATTCTTCCAACTTTCATGGCAGACACATGATGCTGTTTAGCAATTTTTTTAGCCGAGAGACCACTATCAATGCTGTTTCTCTTTTCTTTCAAAATCTCCTTCATGGCTTCTCCTTGATTTGAACCAGTGACCTTCAGCTTGGGAATCAACCTAATAACACTGAGTTATTAGGGAATGTGGGAACAGGTAATTTGTAGTACACAAGAAGAAAAGGATTGTTCCACCATCAGGAGCAAAACAGTAACAATGCAGTTACATGACAAGTATCTGCATAACTAGACATATGCTAAATAGTTGCAAGACAAATTTATGTATGAGATAGCCAAGATGATTTTCTATAAAATGATGGTAGTCTCACGTTCATAGTATGGCTGATGGTGAGATATGGAATCTGAAAATCAAAAGTTCAAAGCATTGTTACCGTCTTACATGGCACTGTATATATTTACCACTAAGAATATAGGAAAATTTGATATCCACATTGCAAATTCTTGTTGGTTATTTATTTCTTGATACATCAATGGCAGAAGTGTTTACTTATTTTCATGTATATGTATATACATGAAAATAGGTTACTTCTTCTACCATTGATGTATATGTGTATGTTCTAACTTTTGGAACTTCCCCCCTGAATAATTTACAAATGTTTCTGGAGAAAATCAATTGCACATGAAATTAGTATGCTTCTGCCCAATTAATCTCCAATACAACCTTCAAGAATTAGGACCTCAACCAGAACTTTGACATTAGAATTTAATAAAGAAATCGGTGTATATCATTTATTATATATTTTTAAGCTCCATAAATTCTGGGGATCTGTTTACTAGAAAATCAGATTTAAATGCAAAACATAAGAAAAATATGTACAATAAACTTAAATAAGTGACATACTGATGCAGAGGAAGAAAGGACCCAAGGGCTTCAAAAGACAAAGTAAGGGAGAAGGAGGCAGTGGGTGAGGGTTAAGATGCTCAAATTGTAGTGTAGTGGTAGCAGGGAAATCATAGAATGGAGGCGTGTCTGAAGAGGTGCATTTTCAGGTTGCTTTTGTAGATTTAGACTGTAGAGAAAAGTTTCATAGTTTGGAGTGGGGATATGGGTATGGGGGAGAAATCTTGGTGAGGGTTGTATAGGAAGAAAATAGGAAGAGCATATAAGAAGGAAGATCTTAACATAGTAGATAAGGTTGGAAAAAGACACAGGTTCATCAAGTCCAACCTATAGCCCTACAGTGTTGATCCAGAGGATGGCAAAAATCCCTAAGAAGCGGATAACAATTGTCCCACACAAGAGGAAAAATTCCGTCCTGACTCCAAATCTGACAATCAGATTTATCCTTGGATGAATCTACAGAATTTATTAACAATAGCCTGGGATATTATATGTTTCAAGAAAGGCATGTAAACCCTTCTTGAACTTGGTCATATGACTCCATAATCACAACCGTTTGTGGCAATCAGTTTCATGCTGTCAACACTCTTACAGTAAAGAATCTCCATCTGTGATCTGTGTACTGTCCTTTTCACATATTTGTATGTGGCAATTAATTGCCTCAAAGCCATATTTTTCCAAGCTAAATAACACCAAGTTTGATAGTCTGTCTTTGTACTACAAGCCCTCATTCCCCAAACTAACTTGGTTGCCCTTTACTGCACCCACTCTAACTCAGCTGTAATCTTCTTATACACTGGTGGCCAATATATACTGTGAGGATTAGAGAATACATTTGGGGAGGTATAGGAAGGTGCAGCCAGAGATATCTTAAAGAAACTCATAATGGAAAGTCTTGAATGTCATTACTAATATTTTTAATTGTAGTTACTGTTCAATGGTTAGCCAATGAAGTGACTTGCAAAGGACGAATGTAGATTAAGCATCAGAGCTGAAGGTAGATTAGAGGTGTTCAGGGGTATTTAATGGAAGGCTACAAAGAAGGGTGCAGTAGTTTGAGAGATTAATGCATGCACTAGCTTTTTTTTAGTGTTGATGTTAAAAGGGTTTTCTTATCTGACTGTTTCACAGAGCCTGCTCTTCACAACCAGCTTTAGACTCTTACTTCCTATCCAGGCTATAAGCAGTTCCTTAGTAGTGATTGGCATATCATCTCTGCTATTCCTAACTGAGCCAGTTAAAGGACATTGCCGACGGAAGGGTTTTAAAGGGGCTGTTTCACCATGCTGTTTCAGTGCCAAAAGCATATTCAGATTCATGCATGATTTATCTTCCTGGTCAGGCTGTGGCTGTTTCACATATACTAAGAGGTGATAACCTTTCAGTTTACAGATGTAAAAAATGTTTGTAATTCCTCATATCATTACAGGTTTTGAACACCTCCAACCAATGTGAATTACATTTCCAACTTGTCTTATTTACCAATGTTACAGTAATAATCTCCAATATTACATCATAGCATTTTGTTATCAGAGAAAAAAAAAACACCTTGTAACTTATTTCAAGGCCTTTGCATTTCATATCCTTGAAAAAGCGGGATGGAGTTTTGAAAAACATGGATTACTATACTGACACCCCTAGAATTGTTTGACAATACACCATACAATTTCTTACCATACCTAAGAATATTTAGCCTATGTATTGTTTTTGCTTTTAGGTGCATTTTAGCAACAATAAAAGAATATTCTCACTACCATGAGAAGTTAGACATGTAGGCGAAGGTAAAAAAAAAAAAAAGACTATTACCTTTTACATTGTTGTCTTTTCATATCTAGAGCATTTCTTATCTCTTGCTTATTTACAGAAGCTCCCCTCAGTTACTGACCATATCCCTTTGCTTTAGCAGTGGCCAGTGTGGTGAAATCACTCCCTTCTGTGTCTTATTAGCATCACAGGAACTTATCTTTCTTACTGTCACATGCAGTAGATTGTGCCATTGGGTCAGCCACAAGCTTTTGTGTAGAACCACGCCGAGGAATGGATTCTAAGAAGCCCCCTGGTCTTTATCATTTAACCGGTTTATACAAGGAATCTGATCTTCACTGCAGGGAACTCCCTAATGCCGAATCAAAGAAGAAGAGAGAAGATGTAACTGGGTCATAAGCAGAGGGCCTGGGCAGGAGGAGTTTGGCTGAAGTCAGGTCACAGGAAAAACATCTGGGTCAACAGTAGATAAACGGAATTGTCAGGAACAAACCAACGGTCATATACTAAGAATACATACTAGGACTACCAACCAAACACTAGCATAGCACACCAATAACCCGGTAAGGTGTAGACATTAAGGAGCCCTTAACTAGTGTGTGGTGACTAGCCATAGGTTGGGAAAGGTTAGTGGTTTGTGCTGGCCTTGGAGAGTAAACATGGTTGGATGGAAGGATGACAGGAAGGTCAGTTAGGAGGAGAGATGCTGCTCAGCACAATGGCAAGGTAAACTATGACTATGGACAAAGGAATAGGACATGGCATGACCCATGACTTTGAAAAACATCCTTTAGAGTTCTGTAGCCTTCTGTGTGGCTATTAAAACATCTCCATTACCAATGTACCTCCAACAGGCTCAGCTAGGATATCAGAAATGATATAGAATACAGAACTGCTGTAGAATCACCAAAAGCCCAACCAGAAAGTGGGAGCCCAAAAGTTACTGTGAAAAGCAGGCCCTGTGAAACAGCATGATGAAGACTATGAATGATAAACAAACATTTCAAGAGGTCACCCATATACAACCCATATACCATATATTTTACAATATGATATATGTATAAACGGGAAGAATCCTTCTCTTTCTTTGTGTCCCATTCTTAACCCAGGAAAATAGAACTATCAATAGCAATTACTATTTTCTATTAAACAATGTAATGGTTTCTAGAGAGAAAACAGCCAATAATGACTCTCTGCTACAAGCAATGACAACAAATCTGACAATATTCTCAGGCTCTTATACTGTTATTGACCATCATGTGGAGACTTTTTCAGTACATAAAAAAACAAATGTCAGACTGCTAAACAGTCACAAACTTGCAGGGTACAATATAGCATATAATACCTGATTTTTTTTAAATCTTTTTGTATTAACTTCTTAGCTCAATTGTGATAGATGAACACTGTGTTACAATTATATTTGAAATCCTTTAGGTTTCTTGTCTTCTTTATGATGATTTCTTTGCCTTAAAATATTGACATGCTCAACAAAATAGCTCTAGAATGTCCCAGAATAGGAACCTCCAAAGGAAACTTTTGTACACAATTGTACACAATTTATCATAAATAATCCAGCAAAAAAAAACAACAACAACGTGAGCAGTCAAAAGGAGCCGTAATAACTTCTCTATCTTCCTTGGGAGACTCTTCTATTGCCCTCACTCTACTGTGAGTGAATGTTCCAAACCTAAGTTGTAGGGCTATAATGTTGTAGCTACTCCATAGCCACCTGGTTGGAGACCTGAGACACTTGTTGCTGACTTGAATCTGCACACCCAATGCTTCAAGACCTAGTTGGGTGACAAAGAGAGTGTCACGTCAAGGAAGATACAGTGAGCCCTAACTAGACCCCAGCCCACTGTCCCTGCTTACTTGACGTGCTGTCCTAGATGGCAGACCCCAACTGGGCAGTGGTACCTATGCCAGTAAGTGCAGGAATCTTCAGGTGCAGAATAGTCAATCAGTCTCGGTCAGTAACAGAATGGTTACATCAGGCCACAAATCAGATATGAAAGAGAGTAAACTGGAAACACGGCAAAAGGTCAGAACACGGTCGGGAGCAAGGTACCCGATCTGAAAGCAAGCCGAAGTCAGGAAACAAGCCAAGGTCAAGAAAATGGGAGAAACAAACTAGCAAAATACAGTTAAGTAAACGCAGGCAGGAAATATCACAGGCAAAGCCAGGAGATATCAGCAGGTTTAAATGGAGTGCCTGGACACCATCCCTGTAGCTGACTAGAGCAGTCTCTGGGCCCTCCTATTGTTTGACACACCCTGTATCCTGAGTAGCTGAAGACCTGTCAATCAAAGGATCTCCAGCAGTCTGTCTCTCTGGGTGTGGACCCAAACTAGGAGACGCAGGTATTGCTGCCTAGAAGCTGGAAGCTGAACAAGTAAATGTGTACTGACAGAGAGTTTCTCTTCCATTACCCTTTTCTGAAAAATTGCCTTCTATCTGTGTGGATAAGTTTGGCTTTTTATGGGAAGATGGCTAACCCGAAGGACATTTTGGGGAAAAGAAATGCTTTCCATACTGATAATGGCTTTCAAAAGGGTTTTACATCAAAAATGTGGGTGTTAGAATAACAGCAAAGGCAGCCTATATTCTTCAATGTTCCTTCCTGCTTCTGTAACCCCTTTTGGTTTCAGGAAACTGAGGGTAACTGTCTTTGCCTAAATATAGGCAAAAAGCAAAAGATCCATGATATAACAAAGAATTTTACAGCAATGGAGGGAAAAAATTTCCATAGGGATAAGCCTACAGGTGCCACATAAAGTATGGCAAATGGGAAGGGGAAAATCAAACAAAGTGGGAAAAAATAGAGGGAAAATGTCTGAAAAAAAGTTGAGGGCCCAAAAAATTCCCCCAATTTTCTAATATTCCCCCAAAAAATTTAATAGGTTCTTCAAAGATGGACTTGTAAGAAAAGAGCCCTTGGGAAAAGGGCCCCCAAAATTTAGGGTGAAAAAAAAAAGTTTGTTACTTAAAGAAGTATTAATCAGGCGATATCTTTTAGGGGGCTTTCTGATTTTAAAATTTTATGGTTTAGCCCTTTCGAGAGAACTAACTCCCTTCTTCAGACCTGATGGGTTTTTCAAAAATTTTTAAAAAAACACAAAACTTTTTTAAAACCCCAAAAGACCCGGGGGCTTCAAAGAATCTTAGAATTTTTAACAATAACAAAAAAGCAATATAAAACAGAAAAAATCATTTTCCCGCAGGGGCAAGCAGTAACTATCTGGAAACTTGTGGGGTGACAGAGGGGGTCAAATATTTCCCGGGGTTTATCTAAAAAAAAGCCATCAGGCCTGAAATTTTTTGACCATCACATTCACCATAGTTTGGAAAATAAAACCCACATGGAAAATTTTAAACCCCCTTTTGGGAGAGTCTGAAATTTTTTTCATTAATTTAAAAATTTCCCACCTTTTTCCTTTTCTCTTCCCTCTTTTTCTTTAAAGGTCCCCCTTAAAAAAATAATTTTTTAGATCTTCAATAAAAGTGGTCCTCTCAAAGGGAAATGTTGTGCCACTGGAAAACAGTTCTCCCCGTTTTTAAAAATGAATCTATGGAGGTTCCCCGCGCGGCTGGGGTCTCTGCCCTGTTTTCCCCCCCCCTTAAAAACCCCGTGATGGGACCTTTGCATACACATAATCGATACACCCCCCCCTTGCTTTTTTTAAAACCCGGGAGGAAAAAAAGTCCCCCCAGTTCCCGTGCACCTGCTGTGCTGTGGGAAAAGGTACACTGTCCGCATTGGATGTGCCTGCCCGGTCCCTTGCACCCGTTTTTGAGGGAGGGTGGGTGCCATTTTTCAGTTTGGGGCCCTTCCCGGGCGCTCCGGACAATTTAAAACGCCGCCCCGGGTTTGGTGGGTTTCCCAAAAAAAAAGGAGAGGGGGGGCTTGGGGAAAATTTTTGTGTCTAATTTTTCCTTATGTAGCACAGGGTTTAAGTTCCCTTTGGGAAACCTTTCCTTTGGATCTTTCCCGCTGTGGGGTTTTAAAGGGTTTCAAATAAAGGGGAAATCGTTCTTCCTTCGGGTTGTCTTTTTAAGTAAATTGCAATGTCCCCTTTTTTTGGCGCCGGGTTTGCTGATTGGTTTTTCCATCCTTTTGCCTGTATCCCAATTGGTTTAAAATTTTTTTTTCCCCAATCCGGAGGGGTTTGTCCAGGGTTTTCCCCTTTTTGGAGCAAATTTCGATTGTAAACCCTTTTTCTGGCTGTATTTAATGGATTGCCTTTTTGTGTTTGGGGTTTGGAAAAGCTGTCATTCCTGAGGTAGGCCGTTCTGGCTGTGGGTTTGTGGGACAAATATTTTGAGTAGCCCGGGGGTCTTTGTTTTTATTGTTATCCAAAAGTGGGATTTTTTCTCTCTTGGGAAAAGGTAATTGGGTTGATGGTGGGGTGGGAAATTTTTTGAAATCATTATGGAATTTAATTAGGGTCCTCGCCCGCAGTCCAGATGACAATGATATCATCGATGTTAAAGGAGGTTTCATCATGGGTTTGGTGGTGAAAGTGGGGAAAATTTCGCCCCCCCTTTAAAAAGGGTTTGCAAAAAAAAAAAAGAGGGGGGGGCTCTGGGGGGCACAACTGGCCCCCCTTTGGGAAATTTCCCCCTTTGCTGTAGATATAGGGCCTCTCCAAATTTAAAATTTGTTGTGGTGGTATTAACTGTTGAGCTGGGGTTTTTTGGTTTTGGTTTGGGGGGTTTAATTTCTCCAAGGGGTTTTCTGACAGGGTGCAACTCCACCTTGTGGGGTAAAAATTTTTTATAAAAGGATTTTTAAATCCATGGGTTTCCAAAAAAGGTGCCCTCAGGAAGTGGACCGAGGGCTTTTAGTGTGTTTAAAAAGATCCGTGGTGTTTCCCGGATGTAACTAGGATATCTTGCCAGGGGTTTTAGGAGATTTTCCCCCAAAATTTTGGGTTTTCTCTGTCGGGGTCCCAATACCAAAATAAAAGAAGGCCCCCCCCAGGGGTTTCTTTTTTTTTTGGGTTTTGGGAGATGTAGAAGCAGCCCCGGGCCCGGGTTCTGCTGGGAATGAGCCCCTCTACCCGCCTCTGGACCTGAGTTTGGAAACTTCTTAAACTTTTTCTTTAGGGTTTTATAAAGTCCTCTTTGGGTTTTACTGTTAAGTTTGGAGAAAAGGGCTGGGTTGGAAAGCTGCCCGTTTGCTTCCTGGATTAGTCAGAGGTGTTCATCTTTCCCATTGCGCCCCCTTTGGAAACTTTGGGTTTTTTTACTTTTTTTGTCCTGGGTTTTCTTTCAGTGAGGTTTTAGCCTTCCCGTTTTTCCCGAAGGGTTTAGGTTGTGGACCTGTTTTTTTAAATTTCCCCAAAATCTCAAAATTGTTTCTTTGCTTTGAAAACAGTCAATGTATTTATTTCCCGTGCTCTTTTGTTTCCGACTCATCCCAAAAGGCTTCACTCTGCTTAAACCCCAAACCCCCCCACACCTTTCAACAGCCCTTTTTGCGAAAACAAAGTTTTATTCGAAAAATCCCGAAAAGTGCGCAACTTCTTTCTTAAAAATTTCCTTTTAACCCCAAAAGGGGAAAAACCCCGGAGGGGAAAACAGGCCCCCAAAAAAAAATTTATTGGGGAAAAGACACGAGAAGATAAGGCCAAACTTCCCAAAATTTCTACCGAGGGAAAAATTTCAGGGCATGCTTTCAAAAAAACAAGAAAAAAAGGGTCCAGAGACTGAAAACAAAAAAAACCCTATACACAAAACCCCAAGCACCAGTCCCAAATCAGCAGATGTGTGGTGAACCTTTCCTCCTCAAAGGCCAAACAAACACGGAAAAAGTCAAACTCTCTCCAAAGGTTTTTCCCCTTTTGCCCCCCAGCACTCCCTGAACCCTGTCAAAAATCTGGGAACGGGCATGGAGGAGTTTTTCAGAAAAAAAGAGACTGAGGGAATACTTCCCTTTTACAAAGACCTTCCCTTTCAGCGCGACTCCGAGAGAACAGCCCCCTAAGGAACCCCCCCCAAAAAATCAACCCTGGGGCCCCCCCGGCCTTGGGAAATAATGCAGCAAATGGATTTAAATACATTGGGCTTTTCAAAAGCAAAGTACAATCTGAGTCTTGGGGAAAGTAAAAAAACATCCAAAACCCAACCCTGCAAACAACAGAAGGCTAAACACCCCACTGAAAAAAATCAGGAAAATAATAATAAAACCAGCTGACAAAAGGGGGGGCAATAGTCATAAAGAACCTAGACTAATTTCCCGGAAGCAAAAAAGGCAGCTTTTCCCAACCCAGCCCATTAAATCCCAAAATTAACCTTTATCCCCCCCCGAACTTTTAAAAAAAACAGCTAAAAAAATAAAGATTTGAAAATTTTCCCAAAACCCGGTCCCCGAGGCAGGTTGGGGGTCATCCACCCGATCCCAGGCCGGGGGCTTCTACTTGCCCCCAAATCCACAAAAAGGAACCCTGGGAGGCCTATCATTTTTGGGGATTTGGAAATCTGACCGAGAAAAAAATTTAGGGTTTGGGGGAAAATTTCCCAAAAAACCCCTGGTCAGAGATACTCCTAGTTAAAATCCAGGACACCACGGATCCTTTTTTAACAAACCCCAAAAGCCCTCGGGCCACTTCCTGAAAAAGGGGGCCCTTTTTGGGGAACCGGTGAAGGGTCTCCCGGGATACAAACATACCCCACAAGGTGGAAATTGGGAGCATTTTCAGCACACCCGGGGGGGAAAATAAACTCCCCAAAAACCCAAAAACCCCAGCAATACAAGGGGCAATACTCAGCCCAACCCATTTTAAATTTGGGGGAGAGGACCTATAAACTAACCCGCGAAAGGGAAATTTCCCTGGGGTCCATATGGGCGCCCCCAAAATGCAAATCTCTTTAAAGGCGGCACTGGAAAAGGGGCCCTATCTATCCCATGCCCCCACCCCAAACCCCCTGTTTTACCTCCGTTTCAACGATGATAACATTGTCTCTGGCTGGGGGGCGAGGAGGCCCCTAATTTAATTCCCTAATGAAATTTCCCCAAAACTTCCACCCCACCATCAACTCCAAACTTACCCATTCAGGAGCAAAATCCACTTTTTGGATTCCCACAATACACATCAAAGGCACCACCCCGGGTTCTCCACATCAGTGTACCCCAAACCCCCCCCGGGGCAGAACGGCCTACCTCAGGAATGAAAGTTCCACCCCCCAAAAACCCCAAAGCCCAAACCATTATATAAAAGCCGGGTAACGGTACAAAACGTATTTGCCCAACAAGAAGGCCCCAAAAAAACCTCCTGGATCTGGGAGGAAAAATTTCTCCAATTGGGAAACGAGCCCAAAAATGACGGACAACCCAAAACGCAAAGCGGCCCCCATCAACAGGGGGAAAGGCTTTCTTAAAAAACAAAGGCAAACCCCGAAGGAAGAAAAGAGTGCCCCTTGTTGTAAACCCACAAAACCCCCAAATTTGGGGGATCCCAAGAAAGTTTTGCCAAGGAACTTCAACCCGTTGCTACATAAGGGCAAAAGGAAATCCCAAAAACATATTCCCCGTCCCCCCTCTCCTTTCCCCTTTTGGCAACCAAACCCAAAAACCCGCGGTGTAATTTTTGTCCGGACGCCCCGAAGGCCCAACGAAAATGGCAACCCCCCCCCCTGCCCCGGGAAAAAAATGCCCAAAACCTGCAGGACCCCACCCCTTTCGACGTGAACCTGTTTCCCCAGTAAAAGCAGGTGCACAAACTAAAGGGGGACTTTTTTCCCGAAGGGGCTAGCAAATTTTGGTGTATCTGATTTTTGTGTATGCAATGTCCCCTAAAAGGCCCCTATGTGGGGGGGAAAAAGGGGAGAGTCGCCAGGCATTTAAATCCTTTGATTCAATATTAATAAAAACAGAACTTTATTTTTCCGTGGCAAAAACCTTTTCTAGAAAAGGTCCCCCCCGTTTTGAAGATCTGAAAAAATTTTGGTTTTAATTTGGGGCACTTTAAAACGCCGGGGGAATTAAATTTAAAAATGCAAAAATTTCAGGGAATTTTGCAAAATGGGGGGTAAATATCTTTCTAGTTTTTATGTCAAAAACCCATGGGTGAAAATGTGATGGTCACAAATCACCGGCCCCGATGGCCTTGTAAGACGCAGGAAAAAAAAAGGTTCCCCCCTCTGTCACGCCTCCAATTTTTCCCGATAGTTGACGCTTTAAACCCGCTGTTAAAAGCTTCGTTATTTTGCTTTTAGTTTTTTGTTAAAAAATTCTTAAAAATTCTTTGAAAAGGGCCAGGGTTTTTTTGTATTTAAAAAGTCTGTAATTTTTAATTTTTTTGAATAACATTCATTCTGAAGGGGAAACTAGTTCTCTCGAAAGCTCACCAACTAATTTCTCAGTTGCCTTAAAAGGGATCGCCCGAATTTTTTCCCCTCTTTTTACTACTTTTATGGGTTAACACGGTACAACCAAACATACTATTAAAGAAAATATTTAAAAACAAAGAAAAAGCCCAAAATGGAAGGTGACAGACTAATTACAAACAGTCGGAATTATAAAATAGGAGGTTTTAGAGACAAGATGAAGCTTGAAGTGGACCTGTCAGGAAGTTATTGCTACTCTATGTGAGAGCATGGTATGATAATGGAGAGAAGCTGAGATCTGTGATACATAGGTTTATATAATTCAAAGCAGGATTTTTGAGTAAAAATCAGAAAAACAAAACAGAAGGTGAAAGTACTGCTTACCCTGCCCAGATGCAGTAATTGACAGCTCGCTCTATACATAAACAGGGAAAGCTGTCAATCACTTTATGTAGGCAGAGTAGTCGGGTTTTTCTCTGCTTTTTATGCAGAAATCCTGCTCCAAATCATATAAACCTACACTTCACAGGGCTCAGAGTCTTTTCCTCTATCACAACATGCTCTCAGATAGGGTAGCATTAACCCCCTGACAGAATCCATTTGATAATCTGGAAAAATTAGCACTAATGGAGGTAAATGAGAAATTTCAAATGTATTCAGAGTCAATGTAAGACAAAGAAAGCTTTAAAATAGCTAGAAAATTGAAAATAGACAGATTTTGTGCAATTTTTCTACATAGTTTGTTGCCCAAATTCAAATGGTGCTGAATTCTCTTTCTATAATGTTCCCTGCATCTGGGATCTTTAATGGGGTACAAACCAACCAAATTGATAAACTACTGCCAGACACCTCTTCAGATTCTGCCTTTTCAACCCTTATTTCCTACAATGGCAGGCACTGAGGGACAGACATATTAGACTGTTTGCTGATCTTGAAAAAATTGTCAGGATAAATTTACATTTACTGCCTGTTCTAGACCTGGCATCTGTTTTTAACATCTGAAAATCTATGAAATCCCATACTATGGCACGTGCTTTCTTCATAGCAAGAATGCATGATACACATTGAATGTTTAATACTAAACCAGGTACAAAACTATTGTACAATAATTTGAATATTAGCA
Source organism: Phyllomedusa bahiana (assembly GCA_025379985.1). Lineage (NCBI taxonomy): Eukaryota > Metazoa > Chordata > Amphibia > Anura > Hylidae > Phyllomedusa > Phyllomedusa bahiana. The sequence goes on from JAODAL010009044.1 coordinate 26,504, forward strand.
AAAAGTTATTATACTGAAGACAATTAAAAAAAAAAAAATTATATTTATCTTTTATAGGGACACAAAGGGAAGTATGATAAAATGGAATCTGCTGTAGGTATTAGTCTACTGTTATTGTTGAATACTTATGTTGCTATGCTTAGGGAGTATAATGCAATTTTATGAGAACATCTTTCAACTATCCCTTAAGAGTAAACAAAAGTTAATATATTATTAGCTGAATGGTTAATATAATGTAAAAAAAAAAAACTTCTATATAGTTGATGCTTTTGTGTGGACATGTCCCCCCTCTTCTCTGTTACTTTATGACAAATAATTTAAGAGAAGGATAAACTGACTGTCCTGAGAAATCAGAAACTTTAGAGCCATGACAAGAAATGTCAGCAATCATCCATGAACATGCAGTCTAAGGACACATATTATAACTACAGTTACAATAATAAAAACAGACATTACTTTATCCAAATGACAGATCAGCCATGTAGAAGAAAACTCACTGACTGGTACTTTAGGGTAGTATTATATGTAAAGGGTAAAATCCTAATTAGTAAAAAGACAAGTGCTTGGGAAAATATAAGTGTTTGAAAATAAACACAGAATAAACAAGAATAGAAAAGAAATAACTCAATTAACTCAGTTATATTACTGATCATATATAAGCAGATCCTTGACCATCGTATGAGCAGATTCATGACAAACGGTGACCATATATAGCAAGTCAAGTGCAAGAACAAAATAATATCCACACTCTAGAAGTTGCAGTTGTAAATCATACGTTATGCATATGGTACTGTATACAGGTAGTACATAATACAAAAAAAAAAAAAAATTATAATAATCTGGCTGCATGTGTCTCACAGTTAACCAACATTGACACTCTGAGACAATTATCTGACATCACCATGAATCACAACAAAACAATAGCAAAGAGGAAAAACATAATAGCATTTAGCACCCATCAAGATGTTCAGGCATTATGGGACAGATTTAACAAGATAGCCATGTCAAAAAGCTGTACAAGTTAGCATCTGGGCCACATTTTATATTTATAAAGCCCTTGGATCGCTATTTCACTCACATACAGTATAAGTATGTTAGAATAATTTGGAAGGGCTTCAGTATCATCCAAGAGGGACTTATTGTTTGATATTTTTGGACAAGCAAGAACAAGAGACTCCCTGCTTTCACACTATTACAGAATTACATGCTAGCTAAGAAGCTAGTGTTAATGCAATGTAATTCTAGTCAAAAGGCTAGTTCACAATGAAATCAACCTCTAGCTTTTCCATCTTTGTCATGTAGTTAAACAAATATGTCCATCTTGGAAAGTAATGACATATCTCTAGAATATGACAGTAGTGCACCAATCTCTGGGACCCCTACAGATCCTGGTTTGCTGATTTTTAAGTAAATGAGACTGTGCTGCAATTCGCGTCATAGCTTGATGGCTAAGAGCACCAATGTCCAGGTTGCATAGAACATCATTATCAGGATCAACAGAGGTTTCCAGAGGTTACCAATCATAAAGTGATGGCATATTCTAGCTATGAGAGTGCACAGAGGCTACATGCCGAATGTGCCTAAGATATATCCTTCAAGCCAGGCCCAGAGTGCACTAGTACTGCACTTTCTGCAGTGGACAGAAAGGCATTGTAAACCACACATTGTGCAGGAGTTAGAACCTTCAATATCTGAATGATACAATTTTAGTTGAAAACCACAGTAGTTTCATGGAAAATCTTGGATACACAAGCAAATCATGCTATATAATCATATAATTATGCTAGAAGTTATCGGAAAATTATTTTTTCAATTGAAAAAGTTAATATTATGTGATTTTTGTTCTTTAAAAATTGTGTTTTCTCTCTGTAGAATCTCCAGCTTTGATCATATCCCTAGTCTGCAGCTAATGGAGAGTAACTGATATAAAATATTTAGTACCAGATTGAGCTACATTGAATATTACTGTTAATTATTCACAGTTAAAATCTCTGTACTGATACCTTTGTGCCCTAGCTTTTGCTGACAGGCCATACTATATGGAACCAATTAAATAAAAAATAAGTGAGGGTGATTGAGTCATTCAATATAGGAATATTGTCAGTACTGCAATAAACAATGCTGATTTTGTTGTTTTATTCATGCAATTTAAATATACTGCATATTTTTTAAAGGGAGACAGTCATTCAGAATGTAACCTCTAAGCCGCCATCTTAGCATTATACATTGGTATTCACAGGTACCATGTGCTATTACAGTTTTCCATCAAGTTACAATATCAATTGGTTTTGAGAAGACTATTGAAATATCACCAAATATATCAACATGTATACATAGAAGCATGTAAGCTATCTGCAAACAGTACATGTCGATTAAATGAGAAAAATAAGTATAAGATAGGTCCAAGTAAAAACAATGTTACATGGATAATTAGATAGAAATAGTCTTACTAGTCAGGGATGGAACTTTATCTGACCAACAAAAATCCTAAATTTACCCTCACTACCTTACCCGCAGGGATACCAACTGAGCAAAAAAGATTCAGACATCAACATCTTCAAAAGAGGATTCTTCTTCTATTTTTAATCCACAGAGGTATGCAATAAGAAGCAATGTTTTGGTTTCACATCTTTTAACAACAGTGTTTTGTTAAAATTAATTGTAGCACCTTCTGTAAAACCTCTGATGGATTAAGACTAGAGATGGGCGAATTTTCCGAAATTCATTTCATTCACTTCGCCGAATTTCTCGGCAAAAAATAACTTTGTTCCGAATTACTTTGGGACGAATCACGTTAAAAAAACAGTTTATTTTCCAGGCTGCACAGAGCCTGCAGGGTGCTGTAGAACGTTGTGCCATGCTTAAATATGCAGAGGGAGCTTGGTTTGGTCTTCATACAATTTTGTGTTTTAGTATGACACGCAGATGACTGCCGCCGCTCTTAGAATCGCTTCACTATAAAATTCCCTGGGCACTTAAGAGGGCAAAACTGACCAAAAAACTGAAGCGGGAATGTAGCCTGATAAAGTCATGGCAGCGACAGCTGGAAAAAAACAAGCTGTGGGCTCAGGTTGCAACATCAGTGACAGAGTGTGGAGGTGACGGCGGCAGCCACAGCAGCATGAGGTCAGAGTGGCACAATGATATTCTGGAGGTAGCAAAAACAGGATTAGGCCACAGAGTGGACAATGACACAGTGTGGAGGTCACGGCAGCAGCCACAGCACCTGCGTGAGGACAGAAAGTGGCACGTAGACATTATGGAGGTGGCAAAAACAGGAATAGGCCACAGAGTGGGAGAATGACACAGTGTGGAGGTCACGGCAGCAGCCACAGCAGCAGCATGAGGTCAGACAGTGGCACAATCACATTCTGGAGGTGGCAAAAACAGGTTTAAGGCCACAAAAGGGGGAACAATGAAAACAGTGTGGAGGCACGGCAGCAGCTACAGCAGCAGCTGAGGTAGGCAGGGGAAACAATGACATCTGGAGGTGGCAAAAACGGGATGGGCCCCCAATTGTGACAATGACACAAAAGTGTGTGGGTAAACGGAAAGGCAGCCACAGCAGCAGCATGATGTCAGACATTGCCCCAAATACATTCTGGAGGGGGCCAAAAACGGGAGAAAGGCCACAGAGTGGGACAATGACACGGGTTGTGGGGTCACGGCGGGCAGCCACAGCAGCACATGGGGTCAGAACAGGGGGCACTTTTACAGAGGGGTGGGTTTCACGGCGGGGCCCCAAACAGGCAGCAAAAAATGAGGCCAGACAGTTGGCAAAAATGACACAGTGGTAGGGTAAAGGCGCAACCACAGCAGCAGCATAGGTCAGACAGTGGCAAAATGACACAAGGGGAGGTCACGGCACCCACCACAGCACAGCATGGGGTTTTCAGACAGTGGCAAAATGACACTTTGTGTAGGTAAAGGGGCGGGAAACCCCACAGAAAGCAGCATAGGCAAAACAGTGGCACAAGACATTCGGGGGTTGGCAAAAACAGGAGAAAACCCAACAAAGTGGGACAATACACTGTGTGGGGGTCACGGGGGCAGCCACGCAGCGGGAAATGAGGCGGGCAGTGCACAACCCACATTCTGGATTTTGGGAAAAAAACGGGAGTAGCCACAAGTGGGCCAATGACAGAGTGTGAAAGGTCAGGGGCAGCACCCAAACAGCGCACATGAGGTCAAAACGGGTGGCAAAAATGACACGGGTGTGTAGGTCACGGCAGCAGCCACAGCAGCAGCATGGGGTCAGACAGGGCAAAAATGAAAAACAGTGGGGGTAGGTCACGGCAGCAGCCACACAGCAGCATGGGGGTCAGACAGGGGCAAAATGACACAGTGTGTAGGTCAGGGGCAGAAAACCACAGCAGCGGGGAAAGGGGTAAACCCAGTGGCACAAGGGACAAAAGTGTGGGGTCAGGGGCAGCAGCCACGGGCAAAAGCATGAGGTCAGACATTTGGCACAAGACACAGTGTGGGGGGTCACCGGAAAGCAAGCCACAGAGCAGAAAGAGGTCAACAGTGGCACAATGACTTTTTCGGGAGGGAAAAAACAGGAGAAAGGGCCCCAAGGGGGACAATGCCCACTGTTGGAGGTCACGGCAGCAGCCCCCAGGGGCAGCAATAAAGGTCGGGCAGTGGCACAATCACATTCTGGAGGTGGCAAAAACAGGATAGGCCCAGAGGGGGACAATAAACAGGGGTGTGAAAGGCCCCAGGGCGCACCAAAAGCACAGCATGAGGTCAGACATTTGGCAAAATGAAAACAGTGTTTTAGGTCAGGGGCCCAGCACCCACAAAAACCCAAGCATAAGGTCAAACAGGGGGCCAATAAACCCCAGGGGTGAAAGGTCAGGGGCAGCAGCCCCCCAGCAGCACCCATGAGGTCAGACAGTGGCAAAATGACACAGTGTTTTAGGTCACGGCGGGCAGCCACAGCAGCACCATGGGGTCAACAGGGGCAAAAAATGCCCAATTCTGGGGGTTGGAAAAAAACGGGAATAGGCCACAGAGGGGGTAAATTTACACAGTTGGGTCACGCGGGAAGCCACAGCACAGCATGGGGTTTCACAGTGGCACAATGACATTCTGGGGGAGCAAAACAGGAGTGGGGCCCACAAGTGGGAAAAAGACACATGTGTAGGTCACGGCAGCAGCCACACAGCAGCAATAGGTCGGGCGGGTGAAACAACCCACATTCTGGGAGGTGGAAAAACGGGAGAGGCCAAAGAGGGGGAAACAATGACACAGTGGGGGAAGGGTCACGGCAGCACCACAGCAGTAGCATGAGGTCAGACATGGCACAATAAACAGGGGTGGGGAAAGGGGGGTGGCAATACCAGCCCCCTGGTAAAGATTTTTGGGGCCCAAAAGGAAAAACTTTAAACAGATGTGGGCATCAGGCGGGTGGCGGCATAAAGAATAGTGCTGAGGCGGGTTATTTGAACCCAGACTCATTTCTCAAAAGTTTGGGTGAGGCGTCAGGGCTGATTATTCTGACCCCAAAAGGCATTGGGTGGGAAAATCCGGCCAAACCCACGCCTGATTCATTTTGAAAAAAGGAAAATTTTTTCCACTTTTCCCGTAAAAACCAAGGGGGGGTTCCCCTTTGGGGGGTAACAAAGGCCTCCCCCGGATTTAACCCCCCGCCCCCTGAGCCACACTACTGCCGGGTGGGAAACAGTTTCCCCACTGAAAAAACTCGGCAAGTTCGGCCACACATCCATTTTGGTTTCCCCACAGTCCAGCGGATCTTTAATTTGCGGTGGCAGAGTGCTGTCCAATAGGCTACCACCTTTTGGGTTTCGGGGTCGCCCCAAAGGCCTGCTGCGGGCCCGCTGGCGACTGCCCCCCCTCACTAGGCAGTAAAGGGGAACTGCTCATCAGGGGACTCCAGACTTAGATTTTTTTGCTAAAGGACGGGAAACTGCTCCGACTCCCCCACCCTTCCCCTGGCAGCCCGCGGCAGTAGAAAACGTGGGGCGCTAAAAGAACCCCCCCGGTCAACCGTCAGAGGGGGGACGATGCCGACATAGGCGCGGCCAACAACTAGGGAAAGGTTTCCCCTATAGTATTTGATTTTTGGTTTCCCCCCTCTCAATAGCGGGAAAAAAGGCCCCCCCTTTTTTGGAAGGGTAGCGAGGGCCCCAATAGGTGGAAGCCAAAAGTTTTTCCCGGTCCCCGGGATCCCCGACTTTTCCCGGGCTGCCCCAATGGGCCAGGCAAAAAGCATGCTGCTGGCCATATGCACAAGTAAACTCCGAGAGGCCCCTGCCCCCAAACCCCACGTATAGTGCCAGGGTGTTTGGGCGGGCCCCATCTCCCTCTTTTTCCCTTCATCTCCATCTACCTCCTCCCCAGCTGCCCTGCTCCTCCTCTCTTGTCACCTGGGTAGAAAATCCACTTCCATTTCACCAACAATCTTCTGCCCCAAAATGTCCTCCCCTCCGCCTCCCTTTTCGTCCAAAAATGGACTCATGTGGACCGCGAGATTTAGCCCGCCAGGGTCTCCAGGCCCCTGCCCAACAGATTTTCAGAAAACTTTTTCCCAGGCCCTGGAAAGCGGGTGGAAATGAACGTTTTTCCTTTCCGAGTCCGGCGACTGAAAAATTAACGTGGCCTCCTCGAAGGCCTAAACAAAGGGCAGGTGTCACGCATGAGGTGCCACTGGCGACATCAAAGTTAAAACGGGTGGGTACCCTGTCCGCCCCGGATTAAACAAAAAAAATCGTTTTAATTTGGGCCCTTTTTCTGTTCATACAGGGCGGGGCCAAAAAATGTGCAGGGTGGAATTCCAACGGGTTTGGGAAAAATTTGCAATCAGAAATGTGGTTTTGGGGGGCCGCTCTGCAGCTGCAAAAAAAGAGGAGGGGTTTCCTGGCTTTTGTAGGAATGGATGAAAAAGCATGCACAGTTTTCCCGGCCATTTTCCCCAAAACTTTTGAAAAATCAAATGGGAAAACTTCAGGAAACCCTTTTTACAACCAATTGAACCGTGCGCCAACAGGGCCATTTGGGCCATCCCTCCCCGGGGCAAACGGGGGACCCCATGTTCCTTTCCCCTTGTCCTCCCCCCATGGTTCCGATATCGTTTGGGGCGGGGAAAAGCCACACAAAACGATTTCTTTTCTTTCCTGAGGCTGAGCTTTTCCCCCCTGTGGCTGCTTTTCGCCGGGGGCAAGCCAGGGGTAGAACTGCCCTGACAAACCGGGGTGCCCTACACATGTGGTATATGGGGGCGAACTTGTGGGGGGCTGAAATGGTGGTGGAGGAGGAGGAGGGGGACAAATTTCCCAGGATCCGCAGTTTGACAACGTGGGAAAAGCGGGGTCTCTGTCCAAGTTGTTTGTGTGCCTGGCCGAAGCACAATTTAAACCCCGGGGCCCCTAAAGGACATGTACGGCCCTACCGTATTTTCAGCCCAAAACGTCCGCGCTGCCAAAAAGCTTACCGATAAGCCCTTTAAAGGGCTGGCCCACCTTCCCTTTCTACATATTTATGAAAATGCGGGACTCCGGGGCCTTTTTGGAAAAGAAAATACGGCTTGGGGAAATCTTTCCCTCTCGGCTCGGCACAAGCCATTAGTTCCCCTGAATGGTGCAGAGTCCCCCCATTTGGAAAGGGAGGGACTGCAGTACCAAAAAAACTTGGACAGGGAAACAAAAGGTCCTTGCTGCCCCCTTAGATAGTTTTGGAAAGCATCCCGTTTTTCCCCTTTTCAATCGCCTCGCTGAACGACTGCTGGGCCTGAGTAGCGAGGAAAAAGGAAACATCTGGACCGGAGATGATGTCAAAGAGAAAAACTCCCTTCTGCAAGGTGGTGGAGCCCCCTTTACTGGCCCGCAATGGCCCCTGCGGGACTGGGGGCTGCTGCTTTCTGCGTTTGCGGGGGGGCGGGGCAGGATGGACCACAACATCTGGGCCCAAAGTTTCTCCCAGGCCAAAACCCAATGGGGAAACTGCATGGGTTGACCAGGGCCCCTGGTGCCAAAGTTAGGTCCCCGCCAAACCTTTTACCTTTTTTTGCTTACAGAAACTACATTTACCCATATTCGGCTCCTCCGGTTTCTTAGCAAAAAAAACTGGGCCCCCAACCCCGAGTACGGATTTTAACCGCCAAGCCCCCGCACTGATTACTACTGCCGCCGCTTTCCTCGTGAGGGCCCCTGTGGGTGCTGCCTTTTTTGGACCTTTCAAGCGGGTTTTTTAAAACCCCTGGGCCGCTTTAAACCCCCCCCGACCTCAAAACTGCTGCTTCCTGCTGACCCACAACCCACACCCCCACTTGCTAGCTGGGGCCGTGCCCGACTCGCAAGCTGACGCCCCTTTTTCCCTTTTCCTGACATGATAAAACCCCCGCCTTTAACCCCCCGGCTCCCCAAAGGGGGTCCCGGCCCACATCATCAACTATTTGTGTTTCATGTCACTGCTGGCCTCATCAACCCGGGCTTGGGATGCAGGGCTGACCCCTCACAAAAAATGACCCCTATGCCCCTCTCAACATCTATACTTTTTCCCCCTACTGCAAGAAGGGGGATAATGGCCCCAAATTTTTTCGCTGCCAAGGGAGCTGCTGACTGCCCACCTCAAATTTTTCATCCTCGCTATAAAAATGGCGCAAGCCCAGACCCCCAAAAGTAGATCTCTGCTGAGGGAACCGGGTTTGGGGCAGAGGCGGGTTGGGAAGGTGATGGGCCCTGACCCCTCCCGGGGCCAAAGGGCCCAAATAAGGTTGTCTGACTTCCCCCCCGAAATCTTGGCCCGGGGGGTTTTCAGAAAGTCATCTGGAGGAAGTGGATGACCTAGTCAACCCAAACAAGAAACCCTTAGTTGCTATTTGGCCCCAAAAAGCCGGGAAGATGGGCAGCGCAGTTTTTTGGCCCTCACCGAGTGACCCCTTCCCGCGCCCCTCCCCTTAAAAAAACCCCGGGTTTAAAATTTCCGGGCCCAAAAAAATTTTGGGCCCCCACAAACTAAATACTTTGTAGCGTTTACAAAGGGGGTGTTTTTTTTCCCTCACAACCCAAAAAATAAAAAATTTTAATTAAAATTTGCTTGTGAATTAGGCTAAAAGGAAAAATGTATATATTTTGGCGGGGAAAAAGGGGGTTTCTTGGAGTCCCCCACAGCTGAATAACAACCTTAAATTTAAACCCCCGGGTTTAAATTGCGCCAAAAATTGAGCCCCCAAAACTACTAGCTTTTTACCCTATTACAAGCGGTGTTTTTTTAAAAGCCACACAACAAGAGAGAAAACTGTAATTAAACCCTTTTCTTTGAATTTGGCAAAAGGGAAAAAAGTATAATTTTGGCGGTGGAAAAAGGCGGGTTTTCTTGGAGTCACCACAAACTTTTAAAAAAACAACGCTTAAATTTTAAACCCCCCGGGTGGGAAATTGCGCCAAAGAATTGAGCCATCACAAAAATCCCAAGGGGTTTGTAGCGTGTTACAATGCGGTTTTTTTTTTTTTTGTTTTTACGCCACACAACAAGATAAAAATTTTTAATTAACCTTTGCTTGTGAATTTGGGTACAAAGGGAAAAAAGTAAAATATTTTGGCGGTGAAAATGGCGGGTTTTTGGGGTTTACCACAGCTGAAAACAACGCTTAAATTAAAAACCCCGGGGTGAAAAATTTCGCCAAAAAATTGAGCCCCCCCAAAAATACTAGCTTTTTAACGTTACAATTCAGTGTTTTTTAAAAGCCACACAACAAAGATAAAATTGTAAATTTAAACCTTGCTTGTGAATTAGGCTAAAAGAAAAATGTAAAATATTTTGGCGCGAAAATGGCGGTTTTTTTGGGGTCACCACACTGAATAACAACGCTTAATTAACCCCCGGATGTAAAATTACGCCAAAAAATTGAGCCACCACAAACTACAACTTTTTAGCGTTTTTTACAATGCGGTGTTTTTTTAACGCCACACAACAAGAGATAAAATTTGGGAAATTTAAACCCTTGCTTGTGGGAAAAAAGGGTACAGGAAAAAGTATATATTTTGGGGGGTGAAAAAGGCGGTTTTCTTTGGTTCAAATCACAGCTGAAAAACAACTAGTGTTGAGCGATTTCTTTTGGGTATCGAGATCGAGCGATAGTCGATAGCGGGGGCCCCAAACCCATAAGGTTTTTTGATAGTGAGCATCGATTTAAAATTTCGATTACCATTAAAGACTATGGGAGAGCAAAACAAAAACCTTCAAATTAAATTTCACCCAAACAAGGCTGAGAAGCTGAAATTAACCCTCCACAAAAAGTCAAATGGATACGGGGCTACATCTTTGGGAACACGTTAGGTTATAAAAAATCCCAGAAAAAAAGTCACCCCGACCCCTTCACTATCCCTTTTCTTTTACCAAAGCCGACCCTTTTAAAAAAATGCATCACCAACCCAAAAAAAAAAAATGCCGAAGGCAAATAAGATTTTAAACCCTCATGTTTACTTGAACTGGACATTGAATACCCTGCCCCTGGAACCAGATGACCCCAAACCTGCATACCCCCACTTTTAAAAAAGTCCCGGGAAAAAGGAGTCTTTAAACCACCATTTTATTTCACGGGACTTTACAACCTGTCCTGGACCGCAGATGACCATTAAACCTTCTGACCCCCCAGATTAAAAATGCCGGGAAAAGGAGTCTGTATCGTTTATTTTTTCGATAATACAGGGTTTTTTTTTGCACCTTTAAATTTCCCGTGGGACTATGAATTGCTTTTTAAAAAGATTTACTGATGCTGCTCAATGAAAAACTGGGGGGCCAAAAGTCAAAAAACACGAAACTGTTATGTTTTCGTAAAACACGGTATTTTTTGCACCTTTAAATTCACCTGTGGGGAAATAGAAGTTTTTTTTTAAGATTACGGGATGCTGCTCAATAACAAGCTGGTCGCAAAAGTAAAAAAAACACGTAACGTGATTTTTGTACATACACTATTTTTGCAACAAAAAACCCTTTGGGGCGACTACAAGATTGCTGTTTTGTAATTTAATGCAAGGGGGATATTTTAAACCCGTCACGGGTGTTGTAATGGGTAAATTTGGGAAAATGAAACCTACCCGAAATGTATACTGATAAAAAAAAAAAAAAAAAGGAGTTTTGCAGTAAAAAAGGGAGACCTGCAGTTACTAAAATTTGATGTGTACCCCAATTAATTTCCCAGGTTCCCCAATATTAAAGGAAATATTTCAATAGCAAATGTTAATAAAAAAGATTTCCCTGAATGTCTCCCTTAAGTCTTGGGAATTTATCAGTGTTCTTTATGGTTAGAGCTTGTCTGTTTTTCCGCCCGCGCCCCCCCCCCCCCCCCCCCCGGCTCCCACCCCCGTAAATTTTTACAGCGGTTTTTTTGGGGTGCTTTTAAAATTCTTAGCAAAATCTACATAAAATCTTAAAAATTTTCTAATCTAACAAAATTTTGGGAAAGGGTAAGTTTAATTTGTAGAGGTTTCTCTGTGCAAAAAAATGGGATTTAATTTTGGGCTGAGCTTTTTTGGCCACAGCAGAGCCAAGGGTCCTTTCCTATGGCGCTAAAGAGACACTGAGGCCTGAAACAGGAAACGCGGGTTCTATGAAAAACGGGGTTTCATGTTTTTTTTCCCGGGCCAATCGAACCATAAAAACCCCAGTATGACGTCGCACACACATTCCCCCTGCTCTTTTTCTGTAATCTGATTTGTTTGGCCCGAAAAAAATTAGATGATGTCAAAATTTTAAACCTTAAATTATCCCCATGTTCGGGGGAAATTTCAAATTCACCAAAAAAACCCTTGCCGATTTAAAACTTTGTCGATAAAAATCCCTCAAAAATAATAAAAACGCAAATTTAACCCCTGGATGAAAATTTGGCCCCAAAAGGGAATTGAGCCCCAAAAAACTCCTGGGCTTTGTAGGTGTTACAATGCGGTTTTTTTTTCGCCACAAAAAGGGGAAAATAAAATTGAAATTAAACCCTTTGCTTGTGAATTGGGGCTACGGGAAAATGTAAAATTTTTTGGCGGTGAAAATGGGGGTTTTTCTTGGAGTAAAACCCAGTGAATAAAAACCCTTTTAATTTCCCCCCTGGATGAAAATTGGGGCCCCAAAAAGGAATTTGGGCCCCACCAAAAAAATTAACTAGTTTTGGGTAGCGTTGTTACAATGCTTTGTTTTTACGCCACCCCAAAAAGAATAAAATTGAAATTTAAAACCTTTGCTTGTGAATTAGGCTACGGGAAAAATTTTTTATTTTTGGGGTTTAAAAATGGGGGGGTTCCCTTGGAGTAACCAAAGTGGAAAAAAACCATTAAATTTAAAACCCCGGGATGTAAATTGGCCAAAAAATTGAGCCACCAAAACTACGGGGCTTTGAGCTTTTAACAATGCGGGTGTTTTTTAGCCACACAACAAGAGAAAAAAATTTGTAATTAACCTTTGCTTGTAAATTTAGGCTACAGGAAAATGTATTTTTTTTTGGGGGGAAAAATGGGGTTTTTTGGGGGTCACCAGCTGTTTAACAAATTTAATTTAACCCCCTGGATGAAAAATTGCCCCAAAGAATTGGGGCACCCCACAAATACTAGCTTTGAAGCTGTTACAATGGGGTTTTTTTTTGCCACACAACAAGAGTTTAAAATTGTTTTTTAAACCTTTGATTGTTTTTAGGCTACAGGAAAAATTTATATTTTTTTGGGGGGGCTTTTTGGGAAAATAAATCCGGTTTTAATTGGGGGCCCCAAAGGTTTCCCCTCCATTTTTCTGAATTTTTTTTAACAACGCAAAAAATTTAAACCCCTTTTTGGATGTTAATTTATTAAAAGCCAAAAAAGAATTTTGGAGCCACCCACAAAAAAACCCAAAAAACCCTAAACCAAAGGCCCCTTTTTGTAGATTGTTAAAAATGGGGTTTTTTTTTTAGGGCCACCAACAAGAGAAAAAATTTGAAATTTAAACCCTTTGCTTGTAAAATTGGGCTACAGGAAAAAAATTTTATTTATTTGGCGGTGAAAATTTTTGGGCCCGCAATTTTTCCCTTAAAAGTAAAAAACCAAAAAAGTTTTGAAATTTAAAAAGCTTTTTTTAAACCTCAAAAATGTTTAAATTTGCGGAACACAAAAAAATGAGGCCCCACCACCAAATTTAAACCCGGGGCCCTTTGTTTTTTTAGGTGTTACAATGCGGTTTTTTTTTTAGGGCCCCCAACAAAATTTTTAATTAACCTTTCCCTTGTGAATTAGGTACGGGGAAAAATTTTTTATTTTTTTGGCGGAAAAAAATGGGGGTTTCTTGGAGTCCCCACAGCAAAAATAAAAACCTTTAAATTTAAACCCCCGGGGATGTAAATTGCGCCAAAAAATTTGGGCCCCAAAACCAAAACTACTAGTTTTGGGAAGCTTGTTAAATTTGCGGTTTTTTTTTTACCCCAAACAAAAACAAGAATAAAATTGAAATTTAAACCCTTTTGCTTGTGATTAGGCAAAAGGGGAAAAATGTATTTTTTTTGGCGGTGAAAAGGGCGGTTTTTTGGAGCCCACCACAGTGAATAAACAACCCCTTTAAAATTAAAAACCCCCCTCTGGGATTTTAAATTGCCCCAAAAGAAAAATTTTTTTTGCAAGGCCAAAAAATGTTTTTTTCTAAAATTGATTTTATTGTTGTTAATTTGGTTAAAAAAAAACCCCGGGGTATTTTTTAAAAAAAAATGAATACAACAGGAACTGGTTTTAGACCCCCCTTTTGGATTTTTTCCAATGTGCGGGGAGCAGATAGGTTTAAAATTTTAAATATGAAGCTGCAGGGGGACACACAAGGTTTTCAGATCCAACCCAAAAAATTGGGAAATAGAATTTTAAAAGTGGAGCAGCTCTGAGAAAAGTTGAGCCCCCCCCAAAAAAAATCGCTGTATAAAAATCAGTTTTTTTGTTAACAATCAGCCGCGGCAGCCCCTTTTCCCTGATCAGTTTTTTTTTTTTTTTTTCAGTGGGGAGCGGTATGAGTTTCCAGCGTCGCGCCCGGATTATATAGTGGGGTTTTTAAAATTTCCCCGAATCCCGGGTCTCGGGATTGGTTTCATCTCTGCCCCATGTCATTTTGGCTATGCCCTTTTTCCCTTTCCCAAAATTTCTTTCCCCCATGTAACCCATGTGCTGCAGCTTTTTAAATCAATGAAATGCCTCCCTTTCCCCAAAAGGTCCCCCAAACTTCAAATTCGTTCAAAACCCAAAAAGGGTTTTTCCTAAAATTCTAAACGGTTTCCATTAGTTAAAATTAAATTTGGCCCATCTCTAATTAAGATTTAAAAGAAGAACCCCTTTTTTGGGGAAATGTTGAACCGGGAAATTGTTTATGCTTTGTGGACTATTGTGATGGGTAAGGACTGACTTATTATGGTTCTCACATTCTCAACTGAGAAAACGTAAAACCATTGTTACTGTTTTTTAACAATTTTATTTTTCTCATTAGGATTTTGTTGCCATCCAAAAATTCCTTAACCCCTTGAAGACCGCCCACCGTCTTTTGACAGTGGGCGGTGCAGGTTTTCTTTTTTTTTTTTTTGCGCAACTCCAAAACTTGGGTTGCTGCAAACGGGGCATGTTTTTTGGAATAAAAAATGTACTAAAAGGGTTTTTTGCCCCGCGGGCTGGAGAGAGGGTTTCTCCCTTGTGCGTCGTCTCATTCTTTTTCTTTTGGGGTTTCCCGGTACAGAGCTCTGCATTAAGCTCTTCACGAAACTCCCATAGAACAGATGGAGCATTGTGCGCAAGCGCGACTAACTCTCCAGTCTGCACTAAAAGATTTGTGGACCCAATCCCGAGCTAGGTGTGGATCCCGGGGTTGGGGGACCGAATTTAAATCGGGCCCAATGAGGGCCCATATCCTAACAATTTTTGTCACATTGTTTTAATGGTGGCGAAACCCTTTTTAAAAAAGCTTGTTCTAGAGAAGTTTTTAAAGTGTGGGGAGCAGGGGGAACCCTCCGATCCTCATTTTTTAAAACCTTTTGACTCCCAAATGCCCGGGGCCCCAACTTAGTTTTTAAAGGGCTTTCCCCCTGTTAAATTTAAAAAATTAAAAAAATAAGGGGAAATAAAAAAATTTTTTTAGAATTTTTTTAAATTTTTTAAATTTAAAAAAAAATAAAATTACAAAAAAAAAATAAAAAACCCTACAAATATTTTTATCCAATGTTTCATAATCCCCAGTAAAGGTTATTTTGTGTAAAAATTTTTGAAGGGGTGAAAAAAACCCAAATGCACACTTTTTTTATGCTGCAAACAAATAAAAAACAAATCTGAAAATCTTTTTTTTTGGGAAAATTTAAATTTTTTGGGCCCCAAAAAAAATACAACTTCCCCCGGCAAAAAATAACCCTAAAAACAACTGTGTCACAGAAAAAATAAAACAGTTACGACTGTTGAAACGCAGGGATATAGCAGCGTCATGAAGGCATTTTCAGGCCTTGTGCTTAAGGGGTTAATATTGCCTTATTAGTCTATTCTAACGTGTTGTGTTTCAACCAATTTACAAAAAATAATTTTAGGGTTTAAAATGTTGAGGGAACTGTTTTAAAGGGAAAAAATTTGGGAAAAAAACCCCACAAAGGTTTTTAAATTAGAAAATAAAGGGCCAAAAAAAAAGACAGGGTATACAGTAAGGGTTTTATTCCTTTTCGGGAAAAAATTTCCCAAAATTTTAAAGCTTTTCTGACAAGGATATTTACACTAGAGGCAGAATTCACTTTTGTCTAACCCACGTCAACACAATGGACAAGTCCATTCTTTTCTTTTAGCACCACAGATTTGAAATCTGTAGAGGGGGAAAATTTAAACTGTAGTTTTAAATTTTTTGAGCTAAAAGAATGGACTGGCCATTCACATGAATGCCAAATTAAATGAGGATTTTACTGTGGAATCCACTGTGGAGTCTGTGCGTTCATTGAATCGATTGTTAAAATCCGTTGTGTGAACATACCCTAAAGCATGTGCCACAATAAGTTAACTGCACATAAGGATAAGTATAAATTGGTTTAATGTATTTTTGGGAGAATGTGAGGTCCATTTCTCTACAAATTCCTATTAAGCTTATGTTTTAGTGCTTATGTTTCTTAGCAAATTCCTATAAAGCTTATCTTTTAAACTGACACTCTATTCCACCACTTTGAGTTTGAGTCAGAAAAGAGGGGTGTAGGAAGCTGGAAACTTTCTTTTTTTATTTTTAAAGGGGCTGGAAATTCATGGGGACCCTTTTAAGCCTTTTACCCTTCAATGTTTTATCTTTTATATGTGGTTGCTAAGAAAAGTGACCCTAAAATTTTGCCGAAAATGTCCCGCCCTTTTTTGGTTTCCCGCATGACGAAGGGTGTTTCAGACATATTTATTGTGTTTTAGAAACTTTGGGGGGGGCATTTTAGAAAACTTTAAAGGGCAAGACTTTTCCCTTTTTTCCAAATTACAACCCAAAAGAGATCCCCCTTTTTTTTTTAAGGCACTATATGAAAATAAAAGAGGGGTTGATTGGTTGTATGGACAAAAAAAAATTTTTAAACCTAGACAGATTTAAAACATTTAAAAGGGCCCCTTTTTTTGAATGCTTCCAAAAAGGTTTAGGTTGAAACCCGGATAGATGTGAGTAAATGTTCATGATGTGACATGCTGTGCACAAAATGCACCATAACTCTGTTATAGAAAGAATGACAACCAATAGTTTAAAAAAGATAAACACGTCTGAAGATGAGCCACATTTTTCAAGCAGAATAAGCCACTGTGGTAAATCTGGCACATTTTAAGATGGCCTGTGTAAGATTAAGCTAACTTTCAGATGTCAATAGTAAATGTGGTCCGATGCTGCAAAGAAAAAAGATTGGGGCTGCTATCAACTGGAGCCCAGAGGAGAAACTCTTTAACAGCTTAATAGTTGTACAGAACATGTAGTACCGCACGATACTGTAGAGAGGCAGTACAAGACCACTAGTCACTGCATGCACTTCACTAACCTAGATGCATACCCCCCAAGTGTTCCTATTTTGGAAGGACAGTCCCTAAATTTAACCCTTTTCCCTCTGTCCCTCTTAGCTCTGTAAATGTCCCTCTTTTTCATTTGGAAAATAGATTTATGTCAATAAACTGACTATCTTGCTTTACAAAGCATCTGATTGCTTCCTAGCTGTATATTGCACAACATCTTAATATTTCATCATTGGACACAATGCAATCTTGAAAATGTGTCCCTTTTTGGATGTCTAAAAAGTTGGCATGTATGTGTATGGGCATGGTTAGAGGCATGTCTAGGTGTGATATCATGTGTTTGGGCATGGTTACAGGCGAGGCCTGATGTGTCCCTCTTTGTAGTCTCTAAAAGTTGGGAGGTATGTAGATGTTTTAGCAGTGAAATGCTCATACTGTACTTATTGTCAGGATCTTCCATCATTCACGTGCCGCAGATCAGCGATGTCTGTGAAATTGTATGATGAGTGTGATTTCAAGATATAAAGTCCAGGAAGGACAATTGTATGGTGAAAATATTGTATCCTGCGGCCACTTTAACTTCACAGACCACTGTACCTAACTATAGTTTTTCCTTTATGTTATGCTTTATAAGAGTGATATTCTAGAAAATGACTTCTTTAGAAACTTCAACCGTCCTGGACAGCACCATGGTGGTGATCCTATGCCTGCATATGTGATAAGTTCCCTTTAGTAATGTAGATGTACATCAACAAGATAAAATGGCTACTAATTATTATGTCCTAAATTCACATCCCACATGTTCAGGACTACAGTATAAGGAGTTACATTGTATTCTCTCCTAAGAGAAGGTAACAAATGACATATACATAAAGAAGAGGGGGAAGAGAAAACAGGCATATTGCCTTAAGGTGAAGTATTACATAACAGGACACATCAATTCTTCACATATGATAAGCTAGAAGGAAACCATGTTTTGCTAATGTCCTCTGTTTATTAGGAAACCAACTCACAGTTCCAGTACATAATAGTTTGTGTGAGAAAGAGCTTGAATAATCACATATAATTAAAAATATTTTGTTGGACTTGTCATTAATGTAACATCCCAGAGACAATTTTACATTTTTAGATTTGTGTTTCAGAATTGAAGCCCTTACATTTGCTATGGGATCTATGGAAAACACTTTAAGTGACATCCATTTTTTTCTCTCCTGAAGCCATGCACAGTGGAACCTCTACACATGGGTGGCCAGCCAATGAGGTAGAATCCAGTCCAAATATCACACTTGCCTTCCCTTCTATGATGGAAGGTAAGAGGGTATAAAAGAAGTGCAGGTATAGTGGGGTGAAAAGTATCAGGTTCATTTTAAATGGGCATTTTTCTCTCTTTATTATATTAGTTTTATTTCCAGTTGTTTATACAGAGCAGAGTAAAAGAGTTGTAAAAATGGATGATTATTTGCCTTCAGGCCGAGGGTGGTAGTATTTCTGAAACTGTGCAGTTTGTGAACTGTTCCCATACTCCTGTGGTGAAAGTGAATTGTGGACAAATGGCACCATTGTGAATAGGTGATGTGAAAACTGCAGAACACCATGTGCCATAGATGTGGGATGTGAACATCAGTTACTATGCAGCATAAAGGTGAAACCACAAGCTACAGTAAAGCAGCTGACAACTAGAATGAACCAGGAGCTACCAGACAACAGTTCAGCAAACCTTACTGTGCATGGGTTCCAAAGCAGACAGATGGTCACTACACCTCTAATAACAAAGTTGCATCTGTAGAAAAGGCTTCAATTTTTAGTATAAGAAATGGATCTCTACTGATTTGCAAGGTTGCCTTCTCCAATGAGTCAGTTTATCTGCTTTATGCAACAGATGGATGTTGGTCTGTCAGGCAAGACACATCAGAGAACAAACATCCTGCAACCATTGCTGAAAGAACACAAAATAGGGCTCCATTATGGTCTGGGAAATGTTTTTGTGGCATTCTCGGGCGCAATTTATCCATGTGGAAAGCATTTTGAACTGATTTGGGTATGAATTCATACTTGCACATCACATACATCCATACATGCTGTTTTTCTTCCCTGGGGCAGATGAGATCTTCTAGCAAGACAATACGACACACAGCTAACTGTCACTGTGGGATGCATTCAGCATGGCTTCTGATCCCTGTGACAAACTACCAGAACATTATGGAGTCACGCTCAGCCCATCTAGCTGCTGTATACTAGATCCCAGTAAAAACTGTTGTTCTACCATCAATGAACACTTCCAACCGAGGAATATGCTCCTGCAATTAACAATGAGAGCAGCAGCTATTAAAATTGCAATAGTTTGTGTGGATGAAATCGCAACCTTCAAGAGGAGGATACATTCAAAACAAGTCATGTCCTTCTGAAATATTAATATTCATAAGTAAATAAATAATAGTGATCAGACCATAGTTCCCAAATGGTGCCTCCTATACAATAAAAAAAAAAGTACATTTTACTACTTTTGCCTGCAGGGGGAGCTAGTACAAAACATTCTCTGATAGCAGGTATATAGAAGAGTACAAGGAATTAGTTTGATGTAAGACTGACTCCTTGTCCCTTATGTATAGCACAATATTCTAAGAATGAGCTGCACTGGAATCTTACCTAGGGCTTTTTAGTCAGATGTTATCAGAGTGTTTAGTTGAAATCCAGCAGTCACATTGCCTTGTTTATAAAGCTACTGTCACACACACACAGATATGCACAGGGATTGCTCAAAGTGCTCACTAGTGGCAAGACAAGATTACCATACAATTGCAGTAAAATGTATTCAGTTAACCTTTCCTTACCTCGAAATGTGGTGTGGTCTATACAAATGCATGACCAATGACTGCACATGTCCTCCATTGAAATCCTATCTTTCCCCATATCTCTGTCTTATTTGCATTTACCTCAGCATTAACCCTTTCACCCCCACAAGCCCACTATCACTTTCCTAAACCGATAGAAACTCATTCCTTTGGGTCTCTGGGTTAACCCTTTCTCAATAATATTTCCTGTCCCAAACACATTGCCTTTCCTAACTGACTCCAAAACTGTAAACTTCATTTCTCAGTAATTTAGCTTTATCAGTGCTGAACACTTCCATACCATTTTCATCTGAAGCAGTCTTCATTGCCTTTCCTGCTGTACCAGAGCTTCCAGGATCCCCTCAGGCTTGACTGTAGAATCTCTAGTGGGAGTGAACATATTCACTTGCATTGTACATTAAAATATTCGATTAGCAGCAGTGATGATTACTGTTAGAAATAATCTTTGATGGGGCTCATTCTAATTGTTCCTTTCTATATACTGTGTTGTTAATGGCAGTGAGCATTATGTTACTTAGATGGCATACTATGTGCTAGTAGAATTAAAGACACTCAGTTCAAGAAATAAATATATTGGTTCCCATTTTACCAATCCTTATCCAAGGACAGGCTATGATGGTGGCTCGGTCTATATGCATTTTCCGTCTAGTATTGCCGGTGTTCTAGTAGCCCTGGCACAATGTTCGTATTCAGCTTGAAGAGGAGCTGGTTGCAGAGCTGGCAGACTGAACCATTTAAATATTGCATCAATTCCTTTGCATTTACAGCAATGCCAGGAGTATCAGTGCTAAGGTGCCTTGTTTTGGCACCATTTGCAGGCTATTACAGATACCAGTGCAAAGCTGGCGCTGGACAGATTTGTGTTATGCAGAGAACAGCACATTTATCACTAGAAAAACTGAGGAGAAAAGAAAATGCCCAAAATACCTTTACCCATCATTGTTGTGCACATAGCTTCAGTGGATGCAGTGTGATCCCTACACACCTGCCTGACCAAGCACAGCAGGGGGAGTCCCAGGCCAGCTCTGCTTCTTGATTCCAATAAACTCAACAGCAAAATGACATCGATAATGATTGATCTAAACACTCAATCTTGATCCAGTGGATCCATGAAGGGGCTTTGACCCAGCAGGGGCTGCAGTTCTGCTTCTTATGCATTAGGCACTGCATTCTGCTGTAGGAGACTCACCCTCTTAGCCAGATTTCCAAATAGCCTGCCCTTGTTTTATGTGTGCTTGTGTTTATTTATTGAAAGGGATCGATTGATATGTGGGGAGATTTTGGTCCTGTGTGAGTGCATATACTGTGTGTGTGACAGAAAAGGAGAAGAGAGGGGGAGAGAGGGAGAAGAGGAGGGGGTGATAGAGCGCCAGAGAGAGGGAGAGCTTGAGGAGCAGGGAGAAGTCCACAGCTCTTGGAGACAATCACAAAATGCAGAACAGTTTGATTTCCTTCCATGGATCCGGACTCTAAAGGTAAGAAAAGACACCCGAATGAGAGCTGTCATCTGGATGGGCTTCCTAGACTGCTTTAACATAGGGCTAGAAAGGCTGCCTAGGTTCCTTAAACAAGGTGATGCTCTTCTTCCCCAGCCAGGCAGCTCCTGCATTTCCATCAAGTGGATTCTTCATCAAATATGTTTGCTACTTAATGCTGCCTTATCTTCTTTGCTGGATCAATGCAGATTAGGCAATTAAAAGAATGATCACATATCGTAACGGAAAATCGAAGCATGCTTTGAGAACCTGAGAGCCAAGCGGGGACTTTCTAGATCATCCTGCAAGGATGGGCAGCATGCATTTGGGAAAATCCCCCTGTGTAGTTGAGGGTAGTGTTTCTCTGTGATGTGACTGTGGTTATTTCTAGATCCGTGGCTTCCTAAAGGCAATTCGTGCTTGGATCTAGAAGCTGAAGGGTTACTTCATGGGTTTTCTTTGTGACTGATCGTTGGAAAAAAGGGATCTGTCCTCCATCGGCAGCAAATGATCTCCAACTCCCTCCCCCTCCTCTTTTAACCACCAGACACATCCAGCAGCTATCTGACTTGAGAAACCCTTTCTAAGCCTGACACTCGCCACCAGCAAACATTATCCCATGGAAACACAGCTGACTAGGAAGCAGGAGCTTTTTTTCACAGTGGGAGTCTCTTTGATGCAGATCTTATGACCCTCACTTGCAATCCCATGCCCTCTGTTCACACTGTGGACTTCCCTTTGCAGCCCAGACATAGGAGAGTCACAGCAAGTTGGAACTGTCCCAGACCCTTGCATCCTCCAGCATCTTCTCACATCATGGGTACCACTTAATTTATTCCAGGCTACCTGTTTCTAATTAGGTGGCTGCAAGACTAGAGGACAGATCGCTTGCTATTGTCTCATCTAACATTGACACGAAAGGATCCGTTCAGCAGCATCTATAACCTGCATGATCTTCTCATGGGTATCCCTCTCCCACAGTCCTGGCATATTTTATGGAGGAGCTATCTGATTGAGGACAAGAGCACCCAGCAGGAGCAGAGACCATGCTGCGGCAAAGCATTGCAGTACTAATCAGTACTATCACAAACCTCAGGCATTTGCCACTGATATCATAGGTACTGCTGTCTAACACTGACCTATTCTTCTGCATGTGTTCTCTTTCTCTCTGTGCATTCTCCTTCTCTGTCTGTCTAATCTTAACTAAAATGTGAAGCCAGCATGTGCTATCTGTAAAAACCTGTTTTGTGCTAGGAGAGATAACTATTTAGCAGGTTGCTGTAGTGTAAATGGTAGATAGCTGATGCACTGCTTAGATGCATGTATGAGTTGACTATGTGATAGCTGGAACCATTAATGTCAAATATAAAGGTAGCTGGCAATGGGGTTTATGTAAGAATAGTGATCGAACAAGTGCCTGTTTGTAAATTAATTCATAAGTGCATGTATGTAAACCATAGTGATAGCTGTGACTTGGGTATGCTTGAAGATTAGTTCGATATCACGTATGATGGAGAAAAGGATAGCTGAGATGTATGGTTTGACATCATAGTGATTTTGAATACATGCATACAAAATAAAGTGATTGCTGGGATTCATGTGATCATAGTGAAAATTAGGTGCATGCATATAGAATATAGCCATAGCCTAGATGCAAGTATGGAGATCATAGTGATAATTTAATAGATGCATAAGCCATATGGTAATATCTATTACAGATCTGTACAGAAAGTAGATACAATTCAGATGCAGGTTTGTAGAATTCAGTCATCTCTGCGAATGAGATACATGTATAGAATACAGTATATTGATTTCTGGGATGCATGTATGTAGAGAATGGCCCAGATGTATGAATATAGAATTAATGGCTTCATGTATGTAGATAGACTGGAGATTCCTGGCAAGATTTGTAGAATGTAACAAAACTAAGATGCATCTACTTAGAATATAGCGTACTAATAGCTCAGATCATCTATGTAGAATCTGGTGATAACTGTGGTGGATGTATGTCCATTTTAGTGATAGCTCAGAAGCAGATCTGTTTTAATTCATTTCTATTTTTTTATGTTATTGCTAGAATATAAAATAATCTTTACAGTACATTTCCCTTGATAGTTTGTTTAGCTTAGGCACCTGCATTTTACACAATACTTTCCACTTTGCTACTTCATAAGAGCATAATATTTACTAAAGACTTTTCCAAGCTAACCCTGATCTTTTTAGATTTGAAATGTGTCTACACATAGTTAATGTCAATATATTCTATCCTGTATAGCTATGAAATAATGTGTTTAATATTGTGTTATAATGCATGTGTTCATTATTACACATATATACATGCACAAATGTACACACAATGCTGTTGGTTAGCCACAAATTTAATACAATGTATTTATATGTGTTAAAAGCATGTGAGTGCCCCATATAATACTATAAATTCAGCACACACATATGGTACTATAGATTTGTGATATGATTTATAGGTCTAGGAGGGATGAGACAGAATAATTATAAATGTATTGGTAGTTAATTTATTCTGAAAAGTCATGGTGTAAATCAGTCATCGAATATTTTAAAGTGTATTGTGGCATGTAATAGAAGTCGTCCAGTATAATTTACGTGTAAACATCCATATCTATAGACACATATTTTTATCTAGACCCATACACATATTCATTCACACAAGTATCTGTTTGTCATATACATAGATCAGTTATATTAAGACAGTGTCTTTCTGTTTATTAGATGATTTACCCCATCAGCCTGAGATCTTTTTGTCACTGCCTGAAGATGTTTATGTGGCTTTTCCTGTTCCTCTCCACCCCAATCTCCTCCACCAACCCGGACTCAGAACTCACCCAGGAGATCTGCAATGTCTGCTCTTGTCTATCAGTAGAAAATGTACTATATGTCAACTGTGAAAAAGTGGCAGTGTACAGACCAAACCAGCTGAAACCCCCACCGTCCAATTTCTATCACCTGAACTTTCAGAATAATCTTTTGATCATTCTGTACCCTAATACGTTCCTTAATTTTACTCATGCTGTGTCCTTGCAACTGGGCAATAACAAACTGCAGAATATTGAGGGAGGAGCTTTCCAGGGACTTAGTGCATTAAAACAGTTGCACTTGAACAACAATGAATTAAAGATCCTGAGAGCTGACACTTTCCTGGGCATAGAGAATTTGGAGTATCTCCAGGCTGACTACAATTTAATCAAGTATATTGAGCGGGGAGCCTTCAATAAACTGCACAAGCTGAAAGTCCTCATTTTAAATGACAATCTCATTTCTTTCCTCCCTGATAACATATTTAGGTTTGCCTCCTTAACTCACTTGGACATTAGAGGAAATAGAATCCAGAAGATGCCATACATAGGTGTCTTGGAGCACATTGGGAGGGTTGTAGAGCTGCAGCTGGAAGATAACCCTTGGAATTGTACATGTGATTTGCTGCCTCTTAAAGCTTGGTTGGAAAATATGCCATACAATATCTACATTGGAGAGGCTATCTGTGAGACGCCTAGTGATCTGTATGGAAGATTATTAAAAGAGACTAATAAACAAGAGTTATGTTCCATGGGCACTGGTAGTGACTTTGATGTACGGATTTTGCCTCCATCCATGGAGACAACGTTCACAACTCCTGGGGGGCATACTGCTCAAACATCAGTAAATCGCCTGGTCACCAAGCCCCCCAAAACAACCAATCCATCTAAAAACTCTGGCATCGTATCTGGCAAATCTGTATCCAACCACAGTTTCAGCCAGATTGTCTCATTTCAAACCAGGGTGCCTCCACTGACACCTTGTCCATCTCCGTGTGTTTGTAAAACTCATCCTTCTGACTTGGGATTAAGTGTTAACTGTCAGGAAAGAAATGTATATTCATTAGCAGAGCTGGTACCTAAACCCATAAATGCAAAGAAACTTCATGTCAATGGGAATTACATCAAACACGTAGAACAGACAGACTTTGCTGAATTTGAAGGTCTGGATCTGCTTCATTTAGGAAGCAATCAATTAACAACTATTCAAGGAAATGTATTCTGCAATCTAACTAACCTAAGGAGGCTTTATCTCAATGGAAACCAAATTGAACGCCTCAGCCCTGAGATATTTACTGGTTTGCACAATCTGCAGTACCTTTATCTGGAATACAATGTGATAAGAGAAATACTGGGGGGGACCTTTGAATCCATGCCAAATCTTCAGTTGCTATATTTGAATAACAACCTTCTGAGAAGTCTGCCAGCTTACATCTTTTCTGGAGTGCCCCTGGCACGGCTTAACATAAGAAATAATCATTTCATGTATTTGCCTGTAAGTGGCGTTCTTGACCAGCTCAAATCTCTTACCCAGATTGATCTGGAAGGAAACCCATGGGACTGCACTTGTGATTTAGTTGCTTTGAAACTCTGGCTGGAGAAACTCAGTGAAGGTATTGTCATGAAAGAGGTCAAATGTGAGACACCTGTACAATTTGCAAACATTGAATTGAGATCCCTGAAAAATGAAATTTTGTGTCCCAAGCTAATAAACAAGCCACCCACCTTGTATACCAGTCCTATGCCTGCCATCACTTTTACGACTCCTTTGGGTCCCATGAAAAGCCCCCCAGGTGGACCTGTCCCTTTATCTATTCTGATACTGAGTATTTTAGTTGTACTTATATTAACTGTTTTCGTTGCATTTTGCCTCCTTGTTTTTGTCTTGAGACGTAACAAAAAACCTACAGTAAAGCATGAAGGCATTGGGAATCAGGAGTGCAGTTCTATGCAGCTCCAGCTGAGGAAGCATGACCAGAAAGCCCTCAAGATGGATGGTATATCTGCAGAAACCTTTTTTCCACAGACCATTGAACAAATGAGTAAGAGTCACACTTGTGGCATAAAGGATGCTGAAATGGGATTTCCATTTTCTGATCATCAAGGGCAAAAGGTGGTCCTCAGGAACATGACTGACAAAGACAAAGATTCATTGCATGGAGATTCTAAAAAAAGACTTAGCACAATTGATGAACTGGATGAATTCTTTCCAGGAAGAGACTCCAATTTATTTATCCAGAATTTTTTAGAAAGTAAAAGAGAATATAATAGCATAGGAGTCAGTGGCTTTGAAATACACTATCCCGAAAAGCTACAAGATAAAAAATGCAAGAAATCTTTAATAGGTGGAAACCACAGTAAAATTGTAGTAGAGCAGAGAAAAAGTGAATATTTTGAACTCAAAGCCAAACTTCAAGGCACACCTGATTACTTACAAGTGCTTGAAGAACAAACAGCGTTGAGCAAAATGTAGATCATGCAGAGTAAAGCTTAATAGAGACAATAATTCAATGATGAAAAGTGCCTTTGTAGACTTTAAACTTCCAAATATTATCTATATAGGCATAGATGCAGGTGATTTCAGGAGTGTCCAGTCGCTTATGGTTGCATATGTTGAAGAAATTTCTTTGTAGGTTCTAATTTTTCAAAACATCTTCTTTATGGATCTCTAGGATTGCACCAGACACTATTGCCAAAGGGATACTTTGTTGTTATCATGACATAATTACGCTCAACCAGAGAGGCATCTCCTGTATATTTTGTACCCAAATAACTCTGTGATTGGTTATTGCAACAAAAAACTGTTTCTAGTGAAGGTATCTCTACTTTTACATCTAATGGATAAGGCTGTGGAAATATTTGGGTTATTGTCTAAAATTTAAACACTAATCTCAGATAAGTCAAAGCATGCAAAGGAACACTAGAGTATTTAAGAAAATAGTCAAAGTTCTGATAATCTTAACTAGGTAAAGAGGACAAGTGATGTTAAATTGTGCAGATGCATAAACCATGCTTTACAATTCTATGAAAAAATAAATTCAGTCACTTGAACCTTACCTGTCTACACCTTAAAAATGAATATATTTCACAATTATTTAATATTTTTTTCTTCTGCAAAATGTGAATTGAGTGAAAGCTTCTATATAAAAACAAAATTATGATTATTTGCAATCAGGTTGGTTGCATTGATTTTCTGGATATGCTTGCTATGTGAGCGGAGTATAAAATATTTTTTTAAATAGAAAATAAATTCATATACATGAAATACTTTGTATACTAAATAGAAAATATATGTACTCCTTAATCTGTATTTAAATGCCTGACTTGTTTCTGTGATCACAATGCATTAATCTTTAAAAGTTAAACATTGAGATATACCAAACTGATACAGGAAATGATTGATGTGTAAACATGACTTGATATAATGTGATCAGGTACAAAATAAAGGTTGTCCACCTATATTCTTGTGAATTCTAGATTATTTTGCCTTACTGATCATAGCAATGATATGTAGTGTCACAATCTTTTTCCCGAGGTATTGTGTGGCAATGGACTTTTACCAATTTATTGCAGTTCTAAAATTGTTCTGATTTAGTATTGTTGCATACCAAGAGGAGCAAAGGCAGGCATCCAATAATTGTACTTATATCGACAAATTAGCAACCTAATATATATCTCTGTTAACAGCTTGCTGCTATGTATCGTGGTAAATAGGGTAATTATATTCTTCTTCGTACATTACTTGCAAAATTATGATACTTGAATGATCATGTGTAATATATGTGTTAGGATACTATAAAAAATGGACACTGGTATTAATAATATCAGATATACATAGAAAATAGAGATAGTCGCAAGTACTAAATTGTCATCAATTTAAAACAGTCAAGCTAAAAGAAATAGAAGAATTCATTGCGTTACCGTCTTTGCTGAACTATATGTGTCGTTAGTTTCAGCTAGTTGTTTGGAATAATGGGAATTTCGATTGCTTGGGCTGAAGTGTAAGCTCTGTGCAATTGTTATGAAAATCGCTAAAACACAGAGGCTAGAATATCTGCTTATTTTACATACGTATCTCTCTATATCTAGGCCGGCATCAGACACCAGTCCCAGCATCTCCTTACTTTCAATTTCATGAGACTACAGCTTCTTATGATACTCCTATTTCTATTCCAGTCTTGAAAAGAATAACTATATATATATCTATATAAATATATATATATATAAATATATATATATATATATTTTTTTCAAGACTGGAATAGAAATAGGAATATCATAACCAGAAGGTTACATACACTATGTAAAAAGACACATATTCATGTTTTTCTCACTGACATGAAGTAAGAATAAACCTTGCCCATTTTAGGTCAGTTATAATTACCAGAATTATTTATATTTGCCAAATGCCAGAGTAAGTGATAGAATTTTTAGAGCATTTGTATTACTTTCTACAAAGTCAAAAGTTTGCATACATTTCATTCGTATTTGGTAGCATTGCCCTTAAACTGTATGACTTGGGTCAAACATTTTGGATATCCTTCCACAAGCTTCTCACTATAGTTGGCAGGAATTTTGGCCCATTCCTCCTGACAGAACTGGTATAACTGAGCCATGTTTGTAGGTCGCCTTGCTCGCACCTGCCTTTTAAGCTGTGTACATAAATTTTCAATAGGATTGAGATCAGGACTTTGTGATGGCCACTCTAAAACAATGACTTGGTTATCCTTAAGCCACCTTGTAACCAGTTTGGCAGTATGCTTCATTCATTTGGAAGACCCAATTCCGCACAAGCTTAAACTTCTTGTCACCATTGATAAAATGAATTAAGTAATAATAATAAAAAAAAAAATATAATAAGACATTGACCAAGTGCATATTAATATATGGTGTTACGGTAATGCAACATCAAACTCTTCTCTCTTCTAGTTACTTGGTCCGCATTCAATATCCACCATTTTTATTTCATAGGTCTCAAACTGTGGACAGATTAATTTTTAGTACATCTTTCTAGAGGTCAGATCTTTGTTTTTTTCTGATACAGAGCTGCAAATCCTCTGCATAGACAATGAGTTAAATAATAAAATTCTGGCTGCCTTCAACCACCCCAAGAGAGAACTTAGGAGCTTACTGCATACTGTTTATACATCAAACTCAATAATGAAACATTATGCAGTAAGCTCCTAAGCTCCCTCTTGTATTATTCAACTCTATGTATATACAGTGGATTTGGAGCTCTGTTTCAGAAAAATGAAGCTCTGTCTGCTATAAAAATATATTAAGAAATTAATCAACTCCAAATGTTGGATCTCAACAGTAACAATGTTAAAAGGGGGACATTCATTTTAAAATGTTCTCCCGCTTTTTATCACAATTTTACAATTTCTGTGTTGAGTCCATTTCCGTGACAATTTAAACAACTGTGAAAACACGCTGTATTATTTATTTTGTAATAATGCTGGTTTAAAACTTGTAATACTGTCAAAAGCAGCATTTACAATTTTTCAACCTCAGAGCAAAAATCTTCCAGCTTTACTGATCTGCATAAAGCTTAGCTGATAATTTTTTGCTAATAAATGTATGTGCACAAGACACTGTATCGGATATTGATGAAGGAAAAACTAACTGTCCCACTGTAGTAATGGTTGTGCCTGACAACAAGCCTATCGACTGTTTCTCTTTTTCACTCGGTAAAACTTAAATAAAGGACTAGGCCATATCTCATTGGTACAAAGTAATCAAATGTAATGTACTCTGTTTAAAAAGTTACTCACCTTTTTTGCATATTACAGATGTAGCAAAGCTTATCTTGTCAATTAAAGCATTATCATACCTCTGCCACAGAATATCCTATCGTGGTATTCCCACATCAGACATTTATGACATATCAACAGCATATACCATAAATGTCTGATCAGTGTGGGTCCCACCTTTGGTAACCCCAACGATTGTAAGAAGCCCCCAAAAACCTCTTTGCAGATAGGAGATTAGGAGCTCTGAGTTGTAACTACAGCCAAGCATACTGATGTGCTAGGCTGCACTCAAAACTCCCTTAGAAAAGAATAGAGAATACTGCACAAACACGACCTACTCTCTCTTCTGCAAAGAGAATTTTGTTAGCCCATTCTCAAGTTAGAGAAGACCCTTTTCAATGCTTTTTAATGGCTTCTGAGATAATACATCTCTCTGCAATAAGTTATCTATACAGTGCCTAATAATCTTTGTAGCATCTGTATAACTATGAGAAAAAAAAATGGTGTTCAAAGGGAAACATACCATTTTACTTAAAAGAAATGTATTACCAATATTTTTTTTACTAGTTTAAACCAGATACTAATTCATACACTTTTCTTCCGAGCTGTCTTAATTTTCTCATTGTAGATTTTTTAACTCTGCTTTCTGTACGTGATTATAGCTTGGGCTGGTTTTAACAGTTTTAATAAATATGCTTTGCTCCAGCTACATAAAAATAGTGGCCTGTGAACAGAAGCTGACTCATTGACTTCTATGAGAAGGTTTTTAGGCATGCTCTGTGACCTATGAAACAGTCTTCAGGTAGGGGGAAAAGGTTATCTGTCATTAACTCTTAATGTGATTGGAGAAAAGCTATGTTGTTTATACATTGATGTTACATTTATTTGTAATTCTGCTGATATCGCGTGATTGCTGAAAAGTATTCTCTACAGAATAGGAATAGTCAGCCAATTATAAGTCTTAATGACAATAATGAAAACTGCATGATTTACCACATTTTTCGGAGTATAAGGTCCTCTTTTTTTCCCCAAATCTGGGTGGGAGAATAGGAGTGCGTCTGATAGTCTGAATATCAGGCCAGCAGGAGGCTGAGAGGAACAATGCTGCAGGAAGCTGGTGGTGGGGTTAAAGAAGTTAAGCCCCTCACCAGGTGTCCCACAGCATTGCAGACTCCTACCGGCCCAAGAAATTGTTTTACAGCAGCGGCCGGTGGCTGATCAGTGCAGTCGGCAGCTGCCATTAACAGTAGGGATGGGGTCGGCTCTATCCCTGTTGTTAACACTTTAGACACTGTGCTGATCGCAGTCGTGGCATATAGCTGAATAAGGAACGGTGCTGTGCACTGCTCTTCCCTCCTACAACGTAATTGCAGGGGGGTGATCGGTTGTCATGGCAGCAGGAAGCCTCATGCAGCCTCATGCAGGTTTCTGCATAAGCAAAGTGTAATAGGTAATAAGTGAAAATCCTATATACAGCAGTACAACAATACTGCTGTATATAGGACAAGGCATTGTGCCCCCTAGTTGTTAAGTACCCTAGTGGGACTCAGTATTAAAGTAAGAAAAAAAAAAGTTTAAGAAAAAATAAATATTAAAAGTTTTATTACCCCTTTGCCATTTTATGAATAAAAAAATTAAAAAAGTTACACAGAATTGGTATTTTCACGGCCATAAAAGTCCAATCTATTAAAATATAATATCATTCAGCACATATGCTGTAAACCTTAGAAGAAAAAAAATCCAGATAGGAAAATTGTGTTTTTTTGGTCATTTCATATCCCCAAAAAAACTGGAATAAAAAGTGATCAAAAAGTTGCTTCTATCCCAAAATGGTACAAATAAAAACTACACTTCAGGATCAGGACACACTTTTTGCTTCTAATTTTTTCCTGTTCTTCTCCTCTAAAACCTGGGTGTATCTAATGGTATGGTGCATCTTATAGTTCGAAAAATACGATAAGTTTTAGTTTTTTTTTTTTTTTTTTTTTTATATATAGATATAGAACATTATGGGCTTGTTCACACGGAGTTTACACTCCGTGTTACAAGCGCTTTTAGGAATCCGTCTTGGGGTCCGCTCTGTCGGTCCCCAAGACGGATCTAAACAATTAGCAGTGAGATCATCACTGCTGTCTATGCCGAACAAGGAGCGGCGTTCACATGAGGGAGCGCCACTGCGTTTTTCAAAAGCGCAATTCTTTTCAAGACGGAGCTGAGCTGCGCTTTTGAAACACGCAGCAGCGATCCCTCATCTGAACGCGTGTTCGTCATAGACAGTAGTAATATTCTCACTGCTAATTGTTAGATCCGTCTTGGGGACCGACAGAGCGGACCCCAAGACGGATCCTAAAAGCGCTTGTAACACGGAGTGAAAACTCCGTGTGGACAAGCCCTAATATAGAAATGTATTTTACATATAAATACAGTATACTTTAAACAATAGGTCATGTTCTATTTGATCATTACATTTCATAGTCACTCCTTCAGGTGTCCAGAAAATTAAGGTCAGCTGCAGACATATGCACTTTGAGGATTTGAGTCGAGCTGTTCTAAAAGGTAGTAAGGTCTTTATGCAAATAAATATTGATTTTGTTTACAGATGTGGCAATGTCAAAAGAACATGTTGTACATTAAGTTTACAGTTTAAATTGCATGAAATGAGCATAGTAAGGCAAATTTATTTTGTTGCATCGAAAGAAATAGAAAAGGAATATTAAGCAACAAGGCTATATTTATAATGTATTTACTTTGGACTAGAGGACAGAATAGAAATGACATTATTTTACTCTATTTGCATCACATTGAGTGGTTCTGTAATTATTTTGCTTTTAAATGATGCAAGTGGTTTGGGAGCTGTTACTAAGATACTGCCTGGGTATAAACCAATGTGAATGTAACATCAGTAATACTGAGATCTACAGTTATGTAAGATATGGTTTATTGTGCTGTTACCATGTCACAATGGGCTGCAAGCTTCACTGCATCAATTTTAACAAACATTTTTTCTGGATCCTTCTGGGCCCCATCATATTAAAGGCATTGCTGTTAAGTCTCCTGTCTCTACATTCAATATTATAAAGGTAGATTTGCAATGTGTTTGCACTGTACATTTTTAACATTGATGCTGGGTATATATAAGAACATATTTTAAGGTCCTGTTCATCTGACAGACAACAAAAGAGGGACCATTGGGACTCTGCTAATATATATATACAGTATGTAGTTAGTCACCAGAGACATCTTGGAAAAAAGAAGTTTACTGAATGGTTTACTTTCAATAGCTGATAATCTGTGGATGATATATTCTGCTAGCATTATGCTTCAAATTCTGGTCAGGGTAAAATGTGACCCAAATCTAAGTTCTTTAATTCTGGTTGGATTAAATCAATTTCTAGTTTCCAAAAACATCTATGATAACTGGGTTTTCCTGTGTTTGAATGGATTAACTTACTTGTTAAATAATGCTTTCAGTCTTGCGGTGCTGATGCCCCAATGTCACTTATGGTTGATGTTACTTCCAACCCAACTTCACACTAGAGTTATTTATTTGAGGTTGGAAAAGAAGAGATGCCAAACAGAAGTGATGTCAGAGAAACAGGGGCATGGGACTGCCAGAGAATGGGTAAGTTAACCTATTTAAACCTAATGAAAAAAGGGTTAGGTTTACGACTACAGTCAGAATTAAGGCTACCTTTTAGGTCAAGGCCTGAGTGAAAAATAAATTGGGTTTGGGACATCCGCAAATTAACAGGGACCGACATTAGCTACATTACATGCCACTGTAGATCAGTATCCAATGACGGATTTTTTTGGGAGATGTATGTTAGAAAATTCCCTCAACATACTAATGTAGCAAAAATAAACCTGAAAGATAATACACTAATAAATATCAGCACAGAAAGTTATCTCAACTTTTAATGTTTTATAATGGTAACAAATGATAACAAAGAAGCCGTGATATCAAGGTCAAGCTAATCTTTGCTTCATATGTATATCTGTGTATCTGTAATTGAAACAAAGGAGAAAAAAAAAAGTGAAGTGTTTCCCTGTGTTGAAGGTCCCAAAAATTATAGTTTGCTCACCATGTGGGGTCATGCAAAGGATGCACAATGTTCAGGACACATTCATTATCAGACAATACAAGGTTGGCTGCTACGCGTTATCTATATACTTCGATTCATCAAAGGGAACAAGTGAAAATAAAGCTACTGCGGGAGCTAGTTTCCATATCACAACAATGGATGGAACGAGTGTAAATACCACCAACCTTCAAGTCTTGGAATTCATTTTTAGAAATATTTAATCATGAAAAAGCAAGAAGAAGCTATGCATTTCATGTCTTATAACAGTTACACTTGTTTCATCTGTCGATGTGATATGGAAACTGTCTCCCCAGAACAACTTTATAGTGTATCTCTGAGAAACACTGCAAAGAAGTGTGAATCCACTTTAATTTTGCTTGTGAATCTTTCTTTTTTTTCTCCCTCTACAAATGGTACACATATATATATATATATATATACTTCACTGCATTCATGAACTAGGGTCATGATAAATTGCCATGTATGTGGTTGGAGTAAATTGTCCTTCACTTCCACTGTTGTTTTCACTATGCAGATTTGCATTCAATCAATATCTATATTATCACAACCATTTTTGAAGTTGCTCCAAAGCACACTTACTGATGAAGCAAACATAAACTTGACAGATAAAGCACCATAAAAGTTATGTCAACTTTTTAAAGCTTTTCAACTGCAATTGTTGTGATCTAAGAACATATAATTTGAAAAGCTGTGATATCACTGTGAAATAAAATTTTGTTACATCCGTATATTGAGCCTCTTGTATGAAAACTGAAAACTGTTTTAAACAACAATGTAGGCCGCGGCAGATTCCAGTTTAATCTTTTCTTCGGAACGTAGGCACATAATAGAGAGAAAGTAGATAATCAATTTCTATAGGCAACACTGATGCAACAGTTTTTATGGATGAGCATTATTGTGTGACTGATTGCAGTCTTATAGATATAACTGATAAATTCGACCACTTACATGTGTGAGTAATCTTTGAAGGGCTTTTTTTCACTCATATATTAATGCATATCTCTAGCAAATGCCAACAATGTCCAATCAATAATGGATTGACCACTATGACCCTACTAATCTCTACAATGAAGTAGCAGTGATTCTAGTAATACACAGCTTCACTGGCTCAGTTTGGAGAGTGCATGATTGGCCTTGACTATAATGGACTGACAATTTGGTCTCCAATGTCCACCAGTGTTTTCCTAGTGTCAGTACTACTTTATTCTAAGGATCATTAACAGTTTGCAGCTAAAAACCATTTAGGGACAGAAAACTATTGGCATCCTGCCCCACCACTTGTTCTTCTAGGTCTACAAATGATTGGAAGAAATTGAGGACATCAGTGTATTGAAGCAAGTAGCATGATGAAATCACCTACACCATACCACCCAAGACTGGACAGGCGAGAGAGAAATTCATGGGAACCATTGGAACAGGGAGAGGTGAGAGTTTTTTTTGTTTATTTTATTACGTTTGCACACTGGACATTAAAAACCTGTTCCTGATGCAGCAATTTTTGACATTTACACATTTGTTTTTGTGATAATTTATGGGACCAAATAAAAATTATTGGTAGAATTGAACAGGGAAAGAAACAAAGTAGTTCCATTGTAATTTATGGCTTTCCTAAATAATTTTTAGGACCCTCATTGGTAATGGGGTATACATCTTCAACATTATCCGTAATTGCCAAAGGGAAACAACTCTTTTTTACCAATGCCAGAAAACGATATAAAATGCCAATGGTCCATACCCCTGATGAGGCCTCTAATTGTGCTGAAAGATGTTGGGAGGGTTATATTAAGCATATATTTAATCATAGTGCTGTCCTTATGACAGGGCAGAACTGCAGACGCCACATTGTTTTATGACCTTCATTTTTTATGAATATACAGTACAATACATCTGTGAACAGAGGATGATATGAACTAACACTAATATCTATGTGACTAACATGGACAGTGTTTAGGAGCTTTTTTTATTAGTAGGGTGAAGTAGACTTATTTTATCTAGTGTATAATTAAAAGTTAAATTATATATGGATTTTTGCCATTGGTAAAAAGGGTTAAGTTTGCCTTTGGCAATTGTGGATAATACTGTTCTTTATTTTCACTGTGTGATATAATTGACATGAGAATTTTGTAGGTAAATACAATTCTGGTGACAACAAATATTTACCGTTTTTGTTTTTCTTGACTACTTAAATTTTTTTTTATAATTTAGTTTGCATCGATATTTGCCTCAACTAATTTCCTAGGGAGCTGAAGTGACCCAAAACTGTAGTTTTACCATTGGTTATTTGTTTATTAGTGTTCACGGTGATGTATAAATACAGTTATGTTTCATTAGATTCAAATTTTTACAGACATGGCAATACGAGTTACGTTTTACTTTACTTTATGTACTTCCATGATAGCCAGTCAACAATTTACAATCACTTAGAAGGAGAGCTGACTGGAAGAATGAGGGGGCATCACCACTTGTTAAAAAAATTTTAGATACCCCCGTTAAAAATCACCCGTTCTAAGTGTTAAGGCTGGATAGGTTGTCTATTTTTCTTATTTCCCAAAGACAGGTTTAAAGACTGTAACATGGTCGGGACCCCCCCGTATGGAGCGAATAATATTTTCCCTTTTGGGCATGTATGGGAAATAAATGGGTTTTATATTCAGTAATGAAAGGGTTATACTATTCAGTCCCCTGGTGGTGATATATTGCCAGGATGTTTTTCCTTTATATAGTGTTGTTACTGGTAATATTGTCCTTTGGTTGCAATCTGAGGAAATATAAAATTTAATATTATATTATCTTTTTATATTATTCTTTATATATACACTCCCCCCGGGCCCCCTTTTTAGGTACACCTGTCCAATGCTTGTTAACATTTTTTCTAATCAGCCAAAAACAAGGGCAAAATCAGTGCATTTAGGATGTAGACCCTGGTCAAGAAAATCTCCTGCAGTTCAAAGGCTTCAGTATGGGGAAAAAAAGGTGATTTGAGTGCCTTTGAAGTTGGCATGGGTTTTTGGGGCCCGAAGGGCTGGGCGAGTATTTCAGAAATGCTGTCTCCTGGGTTTTTCAGACAACATCTCTAGGGTTTACGAGAATGGTCCGGGAAAAAGAAAAAAAACATCCCGGAGCGGAGTTGGGGCGGAAATGCCTTTTTGATGCCAGAGGGTTTTCAAAGGGAAGGGGGAGCTGGTTCGAGTGATAGAAAGGCAACAGTGAATCAAATAGCCACCGTTACAACCAAGGGAGGCAGAAGGCATCTCTGAACGCACTCGGCGAATTTGGGGCAGATGGGTACGCAGCAGAAGACCACCCGGGTGCCCCTCCTTTCAGCAAGAACAGGAAAAATGAGGGGTCCAATTTGCCCAAGTATGAAATTGGACAGTAGAAGATTTGGAAAAACGTTTTCCCGGTCTGTGGTCTCGATTTCTGCTGCGACATTGGTGGTGGTCAGAATTTGGGGAACACATGAAAACATGGATCCTCCTGCCTTGTTCAACGGTTAGGCCCGGTGGTGGTGGTGTATGGTGTGGGGGAAAATTTTCTTGGCATCTTTGGGCCCTTGGTACCAATGAGCATGTTGCCAAACCTTGTGGAATCTATGCCACGAAGAATTTAGGCGTTCTGAAGGGAAAAAGGGGGCCAACCCCCTTACTAGCCCTGGTGTACCTAATAAAGTGGCCCAGTGAGTGTTTTTTATATATATATTTTTATATATAATATATATTTTTATATATTAATTAAAAACAAAGTATAGAACGTTTTCAATGTATGATCCTTCTAGTTAGTAGTCAGTATTTGGTAATCTAGGTAACAGTCATACATTTAAAATATAATATTGCTACACAAAGAACAAATATTATCCTCAGATTGTAACCAAAGGACAATATTACCAGTAATAACACTATATAGAGGAAAAAAACCTGACCATATATCACCACCAGGGGACTGAATAGTATAACCCTTTCGTTCCTGAATATAAACCATTTACTTCCATACAGTGACCAAGTGATAAATTTAAAGTATATTAGTTCAGTAGAGGAACATACATTTCTATGTACTGCAATTCCAATGTTGTTCCCTGGCCTGCTGAAAGTGGTATGGCATATTTAAGTGTTCATGTGTGTGGTTAAAGGAAGGGCTGAAGCCATACAAACTGCTGCCACAATGTGCGCACCCCATAGTATGTTCAGTGATATGTTCATTAGAACTTGGGAGGTATGGAGAAGACTTTTTACTGCAGTATTTTAGTAGACAGAACATACGACAAATGATTGCATTATTTCACGGGGGCCTTCAACATTTCTTTATGGTAGATGCTGCATTGGTTTAATTAATTTAATTTAATTTTAAAATTTTTTAATTTATATTCATTTTATTTACATAATTTTTATATTTTTTTTAATTAAATAATTGTATATGCACTATTTAATAGATTTTATATTAATTTTAGATTATTTAATTTTACAGAGTTTCATAATTAACATGATTAGTTTTTGTCACTTTAGTTGTGTTATTTTGGAAACAATTTGTCACGTCAAGGGAAGTACAGTGAGCCCTGACTGGAACTCAGCCCACTGACCCTGCCTACTTAACGTGCAGCCCTAGGTAGCAGACGCCAACTGGGCGACAGTCCCTGCGCTGCTAGAGTGCTGGGGCCGTCAGGAGGAAGAATAGTCAAACAGTCCGGGTCAAACCAATCAGAAATGTCAAGCCACAAATTGGAACCAAAGAGAAACCTTAAACAAGCCGGATTCAAAAGCCAAACGGGAGCGAGGTACAAAATCAGAACATAAGACAGGGTCAGGAAACAAGCCGAGGTCAGGAGCACAGGTAAGCATACAAACGAACATAGCACAGGTAAGGCAGCCAGGAGAATA
Organism: Phyllomedusa bahiana; assembly: GCA_025379985.1. NCBI lineage: Eukaryota > Metazoa > Chordata > Amphibia > Anura > Hylidae > Phyllomedusa > Phyllomedusa bahiana. The sequence goes on from JAODAL010009044.1 coordinate 65,332, forward strand.
TCGCAGGCACAGCACTCAGCTAGCAGGGAGTTTAAATGTGATTCCCAGATACCGCCCCTGTAGCTGATTGGAGCAGCCTCCGGGTCCTCCCATTGGCTGTTGCGACACGCCCCCTGTCCGGAGTGGCTGGACCTCTGTCACTCAGAGAGCTGCCAGCAGAATGTGTTTCAGGGTGGGGTCGCTGATCAACTGCTGCAGAACGTTGCTCCCTGCAGGCCGAGCGCCGCCTAGCCCTGACACAATTAGCATTTTGTTTTTACTTTTGGCAATCAGATTTTGTTTAGGATGGCACCAGCTGTCTGTCAGGAATCCTGTCGAGTCTTTTCTGGTGCACTTATGATGCGCCACATTCATGAACATCAGTACAAAATTTTCATACATCCTGTTACATTCTAAATTCATGTAAAGTGATTTAGAACTGGCAACTCAGCACCAGTTTCATACATTTCACCCGTAGTTGTTATTTTTTCATATATTTTTAGGAGGCATAACAGAGTAACAGTGCAATGTAGAGTTTTTGAAAATTACCAAGTATTTAAATAAACTTAAAAGGGTTTCTTTTGTCTCTTCTCTTCTCTTTGGATAGTTTCTATTTTCTCCATTTCCTGTCTATACCCCTTCCCAACATTTTATATATATTTAAATTATGAGGTCAGAAAGTGAGGCAGTTATGTAGAAGGGTCTCACAATCATTCCCCTATGAGAAGTGATTGCATGGTGCCAACTGGTTATGCTGGCAGCCAGGGTCCTAATAAAGAGCCCCAGATCTGCTATCTACTGTTTGGGGCCGTTTACACGGCAGTGGACAAATACCGGCCGGTTTGCCGGCCGGTATTTGTCCGGTTTTGCGGCCGTCCCCACGACTGCGGGGGGGACGGCTTTTCTCCGCGATGAGCGGAGAACAGCCCTCCCCCCTCCCATTGAGATGCACATGTTTCGTCCGAAAACCGAACGGAAGATTGTGAATGTTCAATGTTTTGTCGCCGGTCCGCCGGCGACAAAACCGCAGGGCGGAAAACCCGTGCAGTGGGGACTGCTGCACGGGTTTTCCATAGAGCACAATTGTGCTAATTTTCGGCCGGTTTTTCTGAAAATCCGCAAACCGGCTGAAAAACCGGCCGAAAACCCGTGCAGTGGGGACATGCCCTTTCTATTACACCCTGCCAAAAAAGAGTGTAATAGAAGAACAGTTTGCTGTGCACTTTTCTGAAATACATTAGCATTACAGAATAATGGTCAAGGATCTTAGTGTAACATAAAATACAATAAAATTTGAAAACTATAAAGAAAGAAAAAAAATAACAAATTAAACATAGGTCTCTTAAAAAGAACCTTATTAATCATACATATTAAATGCTGTATAAAAAAATCCAGAGGCAGAAAATAAAACAAAATAGAAAGTGGAAAGAAACTATTGTGCACTCCAAAATAGTACCAATAAAAAACTAGATTTCAACATTCAAAAACAAGCCCCCACACATAAATATAAAATGTACTTATCTTATAAAGTAACAATGTAAAGCTATTTTTTTAAAGCTTTTGTTTTCTTAAAATAATAAAACTGAAAATGAAGATGAAAAACAATCTCTCAGAATTTTACAGGATAGTTACTATTACCTTTGAACCATTTAGAACTGGGGGAAGCAACATGTACCTCAGTGGCCATGTCACCCCCAATGGCCCCTTGTGCAGCCCCCAGACATCAAGAGACAAACATGCTTTATCTCTGCTCATACTTCAGAAAGTAATATTCCTCTTTTGTCAGCTACATTTAACTGATGACACTGTTATGGTTGGGGCACGGTATGGCTAGCACTGTTATAATGGGCACTCTACGACTAGCACTGTTATGGTAGGCATTGCATGGTTGTACTGTTTTTGTCGTCCTTGTATGGTTGGCACTGTTATGGCTTGCATTGTTTTCCTAGAACTGTTATGGTGGGCTCTGTATGTCAGGCACTCTTTATGCTGGGCCTGTATGGCTGGTACTGTTGGACTGTCTGTGCTATTTTAGTTGAATAATCCAGTAGAAAAATTTCTGTTCTATCTCTGGATTTCTTCTTCATAGAAGGATTTAAAAACACAATCTGGTAAAATTCACAAAATAAAAACCGAAAAAAAGGTGGGGGGGTTCCCAACCTCAAAACCCGGAAAAATGATTTTAAGAGGTTGTTATAGTGTGCGTTCCCCTCAGTTATATTTGAAACGGGAATTCAAAAACCCCCAAAAATAAAAAGCAAATACCCCTTTCCCATATCCACGTTCTTTAGCACTGAGCAGAGGACCCCCCGATTCTGTTCTTTGACATCCTCAAAAATTAAACCCAAAAACATCCCCCAGCCTTTTTTAAAATTTACAGTTAAATTTCCCATAAAAATTCAGTTTGGGGAAATCCCCCTCTAAAATTTACTGTACCCTTTAGAAGGAAAAATATGGAAATTTGGGGCCCTTGGATGGGAAAACGTTGACATCCCTGATTTAGAATAATTCTGGTTTCAAAATCCAGATAAAAAAGTATTTTTCTCTAAAAACTATTTAACATTTTAATGACAAGTGCAGTATGGTAATAGAAGTTAGTAATTTCTGTCTAATATTATTCGTTTAAGACCTGAAGCCATGCCTACACAATCAACCATTTCAGGGTGGCTGGGATTGACAGCTATTACCCTGAAGCCACAGCAGATCATTAATAACAGAGATCTTATTTGTTTAATTGGGTTTATTGACCATTGGATTTAACTGCTTAGAAAAGATAGGGGGCTTCCTCCGTTACCCCATCGGCAAACTTGAGACACAATTGTTAGGTACATCATTTTATGTAAGCTTTGAGGCACTGAAAAAATATAACATATTTAATATTGATTTATAGAATCTCTATAATATATCTAGAGATGGGCAATTTTGATTCTAACAAAGGGGAATTCTTTAAAAATTTTCGGGAAAAATTGGGTTTCTGAACGAATTTGAATTTTGGGGGTACTTCGCGTGAACAATGTCTTTTGATTAAATAAAATGGCTGCGAGAACAGGGCCCCTTTCCCATGGGCAAAAAAACCCCTGAGGGGGGGGGAAAGGGGCAACCCTGAGGACTTGAGAATGAACCATCAAATCGGGGGGATTCTGTGCCCTTCACCGCATAATAACCCGGGCGCACCGGGGGAGCTCTTTACCCCCTCACTGTGGGGTGTGGGGGAAGGGGGCGGGCCACGGCGGGCTTATTATTTCTCTTATTTAAAAAATCTTTTTTATACAGCGTTTTTTGGGGAGGTTCACAGTTTTGACTCGAGCTGCTTCTCTTAACGTTCTAATTCTGTTTGGGGGGTTTTAAACTGAAGTCCATTGCGCCATGCCCTGCATTCTTTTTAATGCTATCTTTTTACAGCACTTTAAATTTACCCAAAGGGGTTTATCTAACCTGTTCCTTTGTATTCATTTAAAGAAAAAAATTTTTTTACAACCCCAAATCCACTTAATTTTTGTTGCTCAATTCTTTTGGGGAAATTTTTAATCGGGGGTTTAAATTTAAAAGCGTTTTTTTCTCTGTTGGGGGACTAAAAAAAAACCGTCTTTTTACCCCAAAAAAAGACTTTTTTTCCTGTAGCTAATTCAAAACCCGAGGTTAATTTACAATTTTTTCTTTTTTGTGTACCGAAAAATTACACGCCATTGTAACACGTAAAAAAGTTTGGTATTTTTGGTTGCTAAATTCTTTTGCGAAATTTTTTACAATCTGGGGTTTAAAAACATTGTTCCTTTTTTGTGGTAACTAAAATAAACCTCTTTTTTCACCGCCAAAAATACATTTTCGGGAGAAAATTCCCAAAAACCAAAATTTTTAAATTTAAACAATTTTTTCCTTTGTTTTTTACCAAAAATTACACGCCATTTAACACCTAAAAAAAGCTGGTATTTTTTGGTTCTCAATTTTTTTTCCCGAAATTTCAATCAGGGGTTAATTAAAATTTTCGGCGTTGGGGTGACTAAAAAAAAACCGCTTTTTCACCCCAAAAATACTTTTTCCCTTACAAAATTTCCCAAAACCCAAAGGGAAAAATTACAAGTTTTTCTCTTTTTCCCGTAAAATAAAACCCCTTGAAAACACGCTAAAAAAGCTGGTATTTTTTTGGTTGCCCAATTCTTTTGCGAAATTTACATTTTTTAATTTTAAAAGCTTGTTCTGCTGTTGGGGTGACAAAAAGGGGGGGGGGGGGGGGGGGGGGGGGGGGGGGGGGGGGGGGGGAAACCATTTTTTTTCCACTGCCAAAAATACATTTTTCCTGTAGCAAAATTCAAAAACTAAAGGTTACTTACAATTTTTTTCCTCTTTTTAAATGTACCGTAAAAGGGCACGCCATTGTAACACGCTACAAACGGGTATTTTTGGTTGCCCCAATTTTTTTGGGGCAATTTTACTCCGGGGGTTTAAATTTAAAGGGCTTTTTTCTCTTTTTTTTTGGGGGAACTAAAAGAAACCGTTTTTTTTCACCCCCAAAAAAAGGGCCCTTTTTTTCCTGTAGAAAATTTCAAAACCAAAGGGTTAATTACAAGTTTTTCTTTTGCTGTGTACCGAAAAATTAAAACCCCCTTTTAACCCTACAAGCTGGAAAGGTTTTGGTTGTCAATTTTTTTGCGAAATTTTTAACCCCCGGGGGGTTAAATTTAAGCTTGTTCTGCTTTTGGGGTACAAAAAAAACCCTTTTTTTTTCCCGGCCAAAAAAACATTTTTCCTGTACAAAATTCAAAACCCAAAAGGTTAATTACAAGTTTTTCTTTTTGTGTACCGAAAAAAACACGCAATTGTAAAAAACCCTACAAAGCGTATTTTTTTGGTTGCTCAATTTTTTTTGCAAATTTACAATCAGGGGTTAATTAAGCATTTTTTGGGCTGTTGGGTGACAAAAAGGAAAAACGTTTTTTTTCCACCCCCAAAAATACATTTTCCCTTTGACTTTAATTCAAAACCCAAAGGGTTAATTACAAGTTTTTTCTTTTGCGTGTACCGTAAAAACAGGGCCTTTGTAACACGTTTCAAAGTTTGGTGGGGTTTTTGGTTCCCCAATTTTTTTTGCGAAATTTAACCATTAATTAACGTTTTCGTGTTGTGGTAAACAAAAAAAAAACCGCCCTTTCTCACCCCCAAAAAAATACTTTTTTCCCTGAAGAAAAAATTTCCAAAAACCGAAAGGTTTTAAATTAAACAAGTTTTTCTCTTTTGTGTCCCTAAAAACACGCCATTGTAACACGCTAAAAAGTGGTATTTTTTGGTTGTTTAAATTTTTGTTAAATTTTTACATCCGGGGTTTAAATTTAAAGCATTGTTTGCTGTTGGGGTGCCCTAAAAAAAAACTGTCTTTTTCACCCCCCAAAAATTCATTTTTCCTGTAGCAAAATTTCAAAAACCGGGGTTTAAAATAATAAGTTTTTCACTTGCTGTGTACAGAAAAAATTTTACCCCTTTGTAACACCCAACAAAGCTGGTATTTTTTGGGTTGCTCAATTCTTTCGGCAATTTAATCCGGGGTTAATTAAGCGTTGTTCTTTTTTTGTGGTACTGAAAAAAAACCGTCTTTTTCACCGCAAAAAATAATTTTTTTTCCCTGTACAAAAATTCATAACCAAATTAATTACAATTTTTTCTCTTGTTGTGTCCCCGTAAAAAAACACGCCTTGAAACAGGGCTAAAAAACGCGTATTTTTTTTGGTTCCCCAAAATTTTCTTTTGCGCAATTTCACCCGGGGGTTAATTAAGCTTTTGTTTCTGTTGTGGGACTAAAAAAAAACCCTCTTTTTCACCCCCAAAAAAAACATTTTTCCTGTAGCATAATTCCCAAACCGAATTTTTTACAAGTTTTTTTCCTTGCTGTGTACCGAAAAAACCCCCCAAATTGAACACTACAAACGGTATTTTTGGTTGCTCAATTCTTTCCCCAAATTTTAATATCCGGGGTTTTAATTAAGGTTATTCTCTGTTGTGGTGACTAAAAAAACCCGCTTTTTCACCGTTTAAAATAGCATTTTTCTGTAGCATAATTAAAACCAAAGGTTAATTACAATTTTTTCCCTTTTGTGTTCCTTTAAAAATACACCCCAATTGTAACAGGGTCCCAAAGCTCGATTTTTTTGGTTGCTCAATTTTTTCCAATTTACATCCGGGGGTTAAATTTAAAGCGTTTTTCTGCTGTTGGGGTATAAAAAAAAACCGTCTTTTTCCCCGCCAAAAAAGAAAATTTTTCCTGTACAAAATTTCAAAACCCAAAAGGTTTAAATTTTCCAATTTTTTTCTTGCTGTTTTACCGAAAAATTACCCCATTGTAACGGGTAAAAAGCGGTTTTTTTTTGGTTGCTCAATTTTTTTGACAATTTACACCCGGGGGGGTTAATTAAGCGTTTTTTCCCCTGTTGGGGTGACTTAAAAGAAACCATCTTTTTCACCGCCAAAAAAAAACATTTTTCCTGTACCATAATTCATAACCAAAGGTTAATTTACAATTTTTCTCTTGTTGTTACCTAAAAAACACGCCATTGTAACACGCTACAAACGGGTATTTTTTGGGTTTGCCCAATTCTTTTCCCAAATTTTAAAATTCGGGGGTTTAATTAAGAAATTGTTCTGCTTTTTGGGGTGACTAAAAAAAAGGGGGTCTTTTTCACCCCCCAAAAAAACATTTTCCTTTATCAAATTCATAACCGAAGGTTAATTGCAAGTTTTTCTCTTTTTTGTGTACGTAAAACACACACCATTTTTAACACGCTACAAAGCTTTTTTATTTTGGGGGTTTTGCTCAATTTTTTTTGTGCAATTTACATCCGGGGGTTAATTTAAAAGCTTTTGGTTCCTCCTTTTGGGGAAAACTAAAAAAAAACCATCTTTTTCACCCCCAAAAAAAAATTTTTTTCCTGTACAAAATTCTAACCAAAGGTTAATTCCCAAGTTTTTCTTTTTGCTGTGTACCGTAAAATACACCCCAGAAACACGCTACAAAGCTGGTATTTTTTGGGTCGCTCAATTCTTTCGCGAATTTACTTTCCGGGGGTTAAAATTAAGCGTTGTTCTGCTGTTTGGTGACTAAAAGAAAACCGTCTTTTTCACCCCCAAAAAAACTTTTTTCCCTTCGCATAAATTAAAAAACCAAAGGGGTTTAAATTTACAAGTTTTTCTCTTGCTGTGTACCGAAAAATTCACCCTTTGGGAAAAAAGCCCCAAAGGGGTTTTTTTTTGGGTTGCTCAATTCTTTTCCCAAATTTTACATCCGGGGGTTTTAATTTTAAGGTTTTTTTTCGGCTGTTGTGGTGACTAAAAAAAAACCCGTTTTTTCACCCCCAAAAATAAGCCCTTTTTTTCCTTTACAAAATTATAACCGAATTAATTGAAAGGGTTTTTCTCTTGTTGTGAAATCTAAAACACACCCCAATTGTAACCCCGGTTTTTTTAAGCTGTATTTTTTTGGGTTCCCTCAATTCTTTTTGCAATTTACATCCGGGGGTTTAATTTAACGTTGTTCTCCTTTTGTGAAAAACAAAAAAAACCCATTTTTTTCACCCCCAAAAAAAACTTTTTTTCCTGTAGCAAAATTTCTTTAACCAAAAGGTAATTAAAAGTTTTTTCTTGCTGGGGTACCTTTAAAAAAACCCCATTGTAACACGCTACAAAGGGGAAATTTTTTGGGTCCTCAATTCTTTCGCGCAATTTAAAACCCCGGGGGTTAAATTAAAGCGTTGTTCTTTGTTGTGGTAAACTAAAAAAAAACCGTTTTTTTCACCGCCAAAAAAGAAATTTTTCCTTACAAAAATTAAAAACCGCGGGTTAATTATAAGTTTTTCATTTTGCTGTTACCGAAAAAATACTTCCCCATTGAAAACACGCTAAAAAGGGGTTTTTTTTTGTTGCTCAATTCTTTTGCGAAATTTTTACATCCGGGGGTTAAATTAACTTGTTCTGCTTTTTGTGGGATTTAAAAAAAACCCCTCTTTTTCACCCCCAAAAAAGACTTTTTTCCCCGGGTGGGAAAGTTAAAAACCAAGGTTAATTAACAGTTTTTCTTTTGCTGTGACTGAAAAAATTACAGGGGCCCATGAAAACACGCTAAAAAGCGGGTATTTTTTGGTTGCTAAATTTTTTTCCAAATTTTTAAATCGGGGGTTAATTAAGCTTTGGGTTCTTGTTGTGGTGACAAAAAAGAAACCGTTTTTTTTCACCCCCAAAAATACTTTTTCCTGAGCATAATTAAAAACCCAAATTAAATTAAAATTTTTTCTCTTGTTGTTACCCTAAAAACACCCCATTGTAAAACTTACAAAGCTGGTCTTTTTTGGGTTCTCAATTCTTTTGCGCAATTTACAATGGGGGGTTTAATTAAGAATTGTTCTTTTGGTGGTGACTAAAAAAAAAACCCCCTTTTTTACCCCAAAAATACTTTTTTCTGTAGCATAATTCATAACCGCGGTTTAATTAAAATTTTTCTCTTGCTGTGTACCGTAAAATAAAACCCTTTGGTAACCGGCAAACGGTATTTTTGTTTGTTTCCAATTTTCTGTTCGAAAATTTACATCCGGGGGTTAAATTAAAACTTTTTCTGTGTTTGGTACTAAAAAAAAACCCCGTTTTTTTAAACCGCCAAAAAAAAACATTCCCCCTGTGGGAAAATTTAAAACCGGGGTTTAATTACAAGTTTTTCCTTTGGGTTGGGGTTCCCAAAAAATACACCCCATTGTAACACGCTAAAAAAGCGGGTATTTTTTGGTTCTAAATTCTTTTTGCCAATTTCCACCGGGGGTTAATTAAGCTTTGTTTGTTGTTTGGGGGAAACTAAAAAAACCGCTTTTTCCCGCCAAAAAGACTTTTTTCCCCTCACAAAATTTCCCAAACCCAAAGGGTTAATTAAAATTTTTTTTCCCTCTGCTGTGTACCGTAAAATACACCCTTTTAAAACACGCTACAAAGCGGGAATTTTTTTTTTTCCAATTTTTTGCGAAAATTTAAAACCGGGGGGTTTTTTTTAAGCTTGTTCTGCTTTTTGGGGGTTACTAAAAAAAACCCGTTTTTTTCACCCCCAAAAAAGCCCCCCCCCCCATTTTCCTGTACATAATTCATAACCAAAGGTTTTAATTACAAATTTTTTTTCTTGTTGTGTACCGTAAAATACAGCCATTGTAACACGCTACAAAGCTGGTGGGGTTTTTTTGGTTGCTAAATTCTTTTGCACAATTTACATCCAGGGGTTAATTAAGCTTTTGTTCTCCCTGTTGTGGTGCTAAAAAAACCGTCTTTTTCACCACCAAAAAAAAAATTTTTTCCTGTAGCAAAATTCATAAACAAAGGGTTTAAATTTACAAGTTTTTCTCTTTTTGTTCCCCGAAAAATGAAACCCAAAATTTTGAAAACACGTACAAAGCGGTTTTTTTTTTTTGGGTTTGCTCAATTTTTTTTGTGCAATTTAATCCGGGGTTAATTAATTTGGTTGTTTGCTTTTGGGGCCCACTAAAAAAAACCTTTTTTTTCACCCCCCAAAAAATAAATTTTACATGGGGCATAAATTCATATCCGAAGGGTTAATTAACCTGTTTTTTGTTTTTTTACTTTTCATTTAAAATACACATTTTTTTAAAAAGGGAAAACTTTAACAAGAAAAATTTTTCCTGCCCATTTGGGGGAGCGAAATTTTATACCCAAGGGGTTCCCCAAGCTTGTTACTTTTTTCTTTTTGGAGTCAAATACCGGGTGGTTTTTATAAAAATACAGTATTTTCCCTCAAAACAGTGTCTTTTACTTTTTAGAAAAAAACTTATGTCAGAAAGAGAGGGTCAGGTTTTCCTTCCCCCCCGGGGGGGGGGGGGGGGGGGGCGAGTGGCATGGCACAAAGGGATTCCTCAGCAGGTCCAGGTCGCGCACAGCAAGGGAAACGTCGCTGCGGGGGAAAACCTGGGTGAGGCCAAACTTCTGCTTCACTACGGCCGTGTGCTGACCACAACTAAAGGGGTTTCTTGTTTGGGGTTGACTAGTCTTTCCCTTCCTCCCAATGACATTTTACAACCCCACCCAAGAGTCGGGGGGGAACGTCAACACAACCCTTTTTTTGGCATGGACCAGGAGGCGCAGCGGCCCTCACCTGTCCTCAACCCGCTTTGCCCAAAACCCCGGTTCCCCTCACCAAGATCAAACTTGGGGTCTGGGCCCCACAAACCCTATATAGCAAAATGAAAAATTTTGAGGGGGCAGTCGGGCCTACTTGTCAGTGAAAAAATTTGGGGCCCAAATACCCCCTGCTTCTTGCAGCGGGGCAAAGTATAGATGTGGAGAGGGCATGGGGGTCTGTTGTGGGGGGTCAACCTCGGCGTCCCAAAGCCCCATTGATGAGGACACCCATACGATGAACACAAATTTGATATGATGTGCCGACTGCCCTTGGGGGGCCGGGAGGGGGAAGGGCTTCATCATCGTCAGGAGACAGGACTCAGTTGCCTCAGGGGCGGTCGCCAAACAAGTGGGTTGTGTGGCCATAAGTTTTGCAGGTACAGCAGGTGAGGGCGGGAAAACCCCCGCGGCCCCGGGGGAGAAAACCCCTTCGCAGGTCCAAGAAAGTAGCGGAAAAGGGGCTCAGCATGACAGCGGGGGTAGGGAGTGAATCAGTTTCGGAACGTTGGCGGAAAATCAATATTGTCGGTTTTGGCAGTTCTTTCTAAGACACCGGAGGAGCGAATTTTGGTTATATGTAAATTTTGTAGGCAAAGTGAAGCGTGGCCAGGGGGCTAACGTTTGGGACCCCGGGGCCCCCGCAAAACATGCCGCCACCATCCGGGGGCCCCGTGGAACCATGGGTCAATTCATGGTCCCTCCTGCCGCCGCACAACAGCAGCAGCAGCGGGCCCCTTTCACCCCTTTCCATTGCAGCCATCAAGGCCCACCCCCTTCAGGAAAAAGGGGCTGTTTTCTCTTTGGGCCCTCATCTCCCGGGCCAGATGCTCCCGCTCCCCCGCCACTCATGGCGGGCCCTTTGTTTAGCGAGGCGATTTCAAGGGACAACAGTATGCGTCCAAACCCTCTAAGGTGCAAACTGACCGTGGCCCCCCCCCCCCCCCCCCCCCTGTCCCAATTGGGTTTGGGACGCAGTCCCTTCCTTTTTAAAAGGGGGGACTCTGCACCATTCCCGAAAAACTTTTGGGTTGTGCCGGCCCAGATTTGGGTATTCCAAATGTCATTTCTTTTCCAAAAAAGGGAGTACCTCACTTCATAAAAAATGTAGAACAGAAGGGCCTTGAGCTTATTGTTTGTTCCAAGGGGCACGGCAGGCGGACATCTGGACTGTAATACGGGGCAGGGCCAGTACATGGCCTTTTTGGCCCCCTGGGTGAATGTGCTTTCCCGCCCAGGCCCCCAAAAATTTGGACAAGACGGGGCTTTTTCCTTCACGTTGTCAAAAGTGGGCTCCTGCCCCCAATGTCCCTTTTCCTCCAACACCACCACCTCTCAAACCTCCAAAAATATGTCCATCATAACCAAAAAGTGTAGGCACAGCGGTGTCAGCAGTTTACCCTGGCTTTCCCGGGGGGGAAAAATTTTCACGGGGAGGAACTGCTCCGCTCCTGGGACAAGAAAATTTATTGTGGCTTTTTTCCGCGCCAACTGCAAATCGGAAAACCTTTCAGACAGATAATGGGGGGAACATGGTGTCCGCGTGCACCGAAGGGATGGGCCATCACCCCGCAGGGCAAAGGGTTTAATTTTTGGGTTTTGAAAAGGTTTCCCGAAGTCTTCCCCCGATCTTTAGAAAAATTCTGAAAATGGCCAGGGAAAATTGATGCACTTTATTCATTCCTACAAACCCCGGAACCCCCCTCCTCGAGTTGCAGCGGGGAGAACGGCCCCCCCCACCCCCCACTCTGATTTTGGATGTTTCCCCCCGTTGGAATTCCCGCCCGCACATGTTGGACCGATTTGGGGGTTTTTAACAGGGGAAGGCCATTAACCAAATTTTTTTAAAGATCCAAGCGGCAGGGGTAATCCCCGTGTAACTTTTGGTTTTCACCAGTGGCAGCTCATCGTGACACCTGCCCTTGGTTTACCATTTTGAGGAGGCCCCGTTATTTTTCAGTTGCCAACACGGGAGAATAACGTCATTCCACCCTTCATGTTTCCCGGAACAGATGCTGAAAAATCTGTCTGGGCAGGGGACTGGAGACGTGGCGACTACATCTCGCGGCCACATGACTCCTGGGTGGATGAAGTGGAGGAGGAGGAGGAGGACATTGGAGCAGAAGCTTTTTTGGTGAAATGAGTGGATTTTCTACCCAGGTGACGAGAGGAGGAGCAGGAGCAGCTGGAGGAGGTAGATGGAGATGAGGAAGATGAGGCAGATGACCCGCAAGCACCATGGCAGTATACAGTGGAGATGGAGGCAGGAAGTCCCTCAGAGTCACTAGTGCAGATGGCCCGCAGCATGCTGATTTGCCTGGCTAGTGACAGCCGAATTGTCAGCATCCGACAGATGGATGACTTCTGGCTCTCCACCCTATTGGACCCTCGCTACCGGTCAAAAATGGGAACCTTTTTCCCAGCTGCTGAGAGGGAGGACAAACTCAAATACTATAGGGAAATCCTCCGTAGTCAGTTGTCCGCTGCCTATGTGTGGCATTGTCCCTCCTCTGACACGTCTGACCGGGGGGTTCTTCAGCGCTCACGTACTACTGCCGCGGCTGCGGGGGGCAGGTGGGGGGCAGGAGCAGTACCAGCTCCATCAGCAGCTACCTAAGTCTGGAGTCACTGATGAGCAGCTTCCTTCACCCGCCTAGTGAAGAGGGCAGTTGCAGCAGCAGCAGCAGCAGGACCTGGAGCAGACCCTGAACCAACAGGTGGTGGCCTCCTTGGACAGCACTCTGCCACCCCAGTTAGAACATCCGCTGGTCTACTGGGCAGCCAAACTGGATGTGTGGCCGCAACTTGCCGAGTTTGCGGTAGAGAAGCTGTCCTGCCCGGCCAGTAGTGTGGCATCAGAGCGGGTGTTCAGTGCGGCGGCCATCGTTACCCCAAAGAGAACCCGCTTTTCCACAGGAAATGTGGAACGACGGACCTTTGTCAAGATGAATCAGGCATGGATCGGCCAGGACTTCCACACACCAATGCCTTAGGCGTCAGGCTACATCAGCCATGACGCCTCACCCAAACTGTGAGAAATGAGTCTGGGTTCAAACTACCTGCCTCAGCCACTATTCTGATGCCGCGACCCGCCTGATGCCACACATCTGCTGACAGTTTCTCCATCTGCCACCAACCATCTTTACCAGGGACTGGTATTGCCACCCACCTCCACACTCTGTCATTGTGACACTCTATGACCTCATGCTGCTGCTGCTGTTGCTGGTGCCGTGACATCCACACTGTGTCATTGTGCCACTCTCTGACCTAATGCTGCTGCTGCTGCTGTTTTTTGCTGCTGCGGTCACCTTCACACTGTGTCATTGTGCCACTCCGTGGCCTACTCCAGTTTTTGCCACCTCCAGAATGTCATTGTGCCACTGTCTGACCTCATGCTGCTGCTGCCTTGACCTCCACACTGTGTCATTGTGCCACTCTGTGGCCTACTCCTGTTTTTGCCACCTCCAGAATGTCATTGTGCCACTGCCTGACCTCATGCTGCTGCTACCGTTACCTCCACACTGTCATTGTGCCACTCTGTGGCCTACTCCTGTTTTGCCTCCTCCGGAATGTCATTGTGCCACTCTCGGACCTCATGCTGTTGCTGTGGCTGCTGCCGTAACCTCCACACTCTGTCATTGTGCCACTCTGTGGCCTACTCCTGTTTTTGCCCCCTCCAGAATTTGTCATTGTGCCACTCTCTGACCTCATGCTGCTGCTACTGCAGTGACCTCCACACTGTGTCATTGTGCAACTCCGTAGCCTACTCCAGTTTTTGCCACCTCCAGAATGTCATTGCACCACTGTCTGACCTCATGCTGCTGCTTCTGGGACCTCCACGCTGTGGCATTGTGCAACTCTGTGGCCTACTCCTGTTTTTGCCACCTCCAGAATGTCATTGTGCCACTGTCTGACCTCAAGCATCTGCTGCCGTGACCTCCACACTGTGTCATTGTGCAAAATCTGTGCCTACTCCTGTTTTGCACCTCAGAATGTCATTGTGCCATTTCTGACCTCAAGCATCTGCTGCCGTGACCTCAACACTGTGTCATTGTGCCACTATGTGGCCTACGCCAGTTTTTACCACCTCAAGAATGTCATTGTGCCACTGCCTGACCTCATGCTGCTGCTGTCGTGCCCTCCACACTGTGTCATTGTGCCACTCTGTGGCCTACTCCAGTTTTTGCCACCGCCAGAATGTCATTGTGCCACTGTCTGACCTCATGCTGCTGCTGCCGTGACCTCCACACTGTGTCATTGTGCCACTCTGTGGCCTATTCCTGTTTTTGCCACCTCCAGAATGTCATTGTGCCACTCTCTGACCTCATGCTGCTGCTGTGGCTGTTGCCGTGCCCTCCACACCCTGTCATTGTGCCACTCTCTGACCTCATGCTGTTGCTCCTACCGTCACCTCCACTCTCTGTCATTGTGCCACTCTGTGGCCTACTCCTGTTTTTGCCACCTCCAGAATGTCATTGTGCCACTGTCTGACCTCATGCTGCTGCTGTGGCTGCTGCCGTAACTTCCACACTCTGTCATTGTGCCACTCTGTGGCCTACTCCTGTTTTTGCCACCTCCAGAAAGTCATTGTGCCACTGCCTGACCTCATGCTGCTGCTGTGGCTGCTGCCGTGCCCTCCACACTGTGTCATTGTGCCACTCTGTGGCCTACTCCTGTTTTTGCCACCTCCAGAATGTCATTGTGCCACTGTCTGACCTCATACTGCTGCTGTGGCTGCTGTTGTGCCCTCCACACTGTGTCATTGTGCCACTCTGTGGCCTATTCCTGTTTTTGCCACCTCCAGAATGTCATTGTGCCACTCTCTGACCTCATGCTGCTGTGGCTGCTGCCGTCACCTCCACACTCTGTCACTGATTTTGCCACCTGAGCTATCAGCTTGTTTTTTCCAGTTTTCGCTGCCATGACTTTATCAAGCTACATTCCCGCTTCAGTTTTTCGATCAGTTTTGCCCTCTTAAGTGTCCAGGGAATTTTATAGTGAAGCGATTCTAAGAGCGGCGGCAGTCATGTGCGTGTCATACTAAAACAGAACACTGTATGAAGACCAAACCAAGCTCCCTCTGCATATTTAAGCATGGCACAACGTTCTACAGAACCCTGCAGGCTCTGTGCAGCCTGGAAATAGCTGTTTTTTAACACAATTCGTCCCGAAGTAATTCGGACCGAAACGAATTTTGCCGGAAAATTCGGCGAAGTCACCGAAACGAATAGTTTAGACAGTCGCCCAGCTCTAAATATATCATATAAGTAATCACGCAATTGCATGTCCAAGTTTCATAGTGGGATCCTAAATATAAGAAAGCAAAAAAGTAAAGGAAATAAAATATAATCTGAAGCGGAAAAAAATGTCTTGCAAAATATCTTAACTTCCTCCCAATAATTGACATACAGTAAAGTATAATTGACGTAGGTAAAATAGGCCCTTTCTGACATTTGACATTATTGAATGTTATGGTGATCTTGTGGGCTCAGTAGCTGTGACCACATGATCACTACATGGAAATGCCTGTATCTTACTCTCAGAGTCAGTTTAACCTCTTACATGCCTCTGTTCATAGCATCTAAGGTATTTGACATGTGCACCCTTGTGAATCTATCGTACAGTGGCAATATTTGCCACAAAAACTGGTGACCAATGGTCTCCGGTCTATGACATAGATTGAAGCAAGTAAAAAAGTGAAAAAAGTAAAACAATCAAAGTAAAAAACATTTGTTTTCTATTGTAAATGCTTAACACACAAAAAAAAATAAATAAATATTTTATATATTATATATGTATATATATATATAATATATATATATATTATTTGGCATTGCCAACGTAATGAAACTGGGCTGCACAATATATAAAAAAATAGAAAAGCAAAGTTTCTCAAATACACTGATACCCTCTGAAAACGCAGAAATACATGAGACCTTAAAGAAAAGAAGAAAAAGTGCCAGAGTTAAATATATAGAGAATAAATATGGATAAAAAATAATATTTAACAAAAACTTTATATTGTCACTAATATTTTTTCATAATAATAAACACAAATTTAATAAGACAGGACATAGTTAAAAACATATATGACAAGGGGAAATCAATAAAAACATGTCGCAAAAACATGAATAACAAAGACCGGTGAGTGCACCAGTAAGTAAAAATTACAAACAATACAATGAAGGATTATTTGATCACTTGCTGACTGTGTAAGTTTGCCCACTGACAAAGACATGAAGGGCGGCATGTATGAAATTTGGCATTTAAACGCATTTAGAATGCGCCTGATTTATGAACCCGCTCTACAGTGGGTCATAAACCATGCGCAATCAAGCGTTAGTACGACATTTCAGGCTCAGATAGACCACTTTAAAAGTGGTATACCTGTTCCAGCATTAATCTGCCTTGAAATGCCATACCGAAGTTATGAATATGTAGCTTCGTACATGCACTTCATGCGCGTTCTAGTACATACCATCTCCCGCACTCCCCCCTCCCCCGAAATCATGAGCATTACAAAGTGCCGCAGGTACTTTGTAATGCGCCTGATATTGGCATACAGTCCATTTAAAAATTATAGAGAACGGGGCTGCGCTGGATATAAGCCCTGTTCATGCATGTCGCTCGAACAGTCTATAAATTTAAGTTTAGGTTAATTTTAAATTTGAGAGATAGAATATCCAAAATAAAATCCAGAAAATATTATTGTATAAGTTATATAAATTTATTTGAATTTTGCAGTGATAAATAAGTATTTGATCCCTCTGGCAAACAAGACTTAATACTTAGGGAGACATGTATGATCGGGTTTTTCACCCTTTTCTGGTGTAAAATGCGCCTAAGGGAGCAGTCTATTATGTCTAATGTGCCTAACGAATGTGCTAGGCGCATTGTTCGTGAAACTCAACACTTTCTAAAGCACCTAACGTGAATAGGTGTTTTGGGGGTGTTATAGAGGCGTGTCTCACCACACTCGTAATATTAGGCAACACTATGGGGGATATGTATGATCGGCGTTTTCGCCGGTTTTCTGGCGTATAATGCGCGTTTCGGTGTCGCCTCCGGCATTAGGTGAAAGCTTCGCCAATTTCTAATGCGCCTAACATGAAAGGGCGTGCTGTGGGCGTTCTGGGGCAGGACGCACCATATTCGAAAACACCGACGCATGTATGAATGCGGGTCGGCAAAGTGAGGCGCATTAAAGCCACGACAGGCAGACCAATTTCAATGTGGTCTGTCTGTCAGAGGCGTCGAAGTTTGCCCCGCATGTATGAGCGACATACATCAGGCGCAGTTTTCACGGAAAAACCTGTGAAAACAGGCGCTTCGACGCGCCGATCTTTATACATGTCCCCCCATGTGCATTACTGCTCGAACAGTCTAATATAGTCTGACTGAGCCTGAGGAGTCAAAGTGGAGCTAGATTTGTTGTTAGGGAAAAAAATGTCCAATATTTTTCAGCTTACACCAGTACAATAATAAAAACTGATTTCTGATTATTATCAAACTATATAAACTTAAATTATTTAAATGTAATAAAAAAGTTATCATATAAAATTTATATAAAAATATATAATATCCCAAAAATATAAAAATACCTCCTATAAAATGTATTTAAATTGAATAGAATTGAAAACTTATTTTACATTAAACAACCCACTGATGTTGTTGTGCAGATTTATTTAATTTTTACAACATTAAATGTGAAATGTATATTTGATGCTATCACCCTTTATTCTACATACAGCAAGAGCCAGCACAGCACAGGTCTTACTGGGACCTGTGGTCCTCCAAGCAGGATCAGTACCATAGTTTCTATTCACTGACATGCTATTCTAATGACTTTTCTTTTATTTCCAGCCTATCTATAGCCTTTATACGTGTTAAGCACATCACTAATGTGCCTAAGTTCCGTAATGCGCCTAACACATTGGCGAGGTGCAATGAATTTTAGACACCATTTATAATCGCACAAAGAACATTTTCATACATTTAGACGCATTACACACTGAAAACGAGACTCGACAATTAACTTCAACGCGCCTTCCTTCAAACATGTCTCCCTAAGTCTGTAAATCCATGATTGAGAAGGGATTAATGGTAGATGCTGTATTGGTTTCAGTAATTTATATCATTTTATTTATTCTTAATTTTCCATTACATAATTCTAACACATTTTTATAGGAGAAAATTTTATATTTTTTGAATATTATATAACTTAGGATTACTTTTATATTATAGAATTTTATATTTATTTTATATTAGTTAATTTTATAGAGTTAGATTATTAACCCCTTAAGGACCCTTGACGTATGAGTACATCCCAGAGTCCCTAAGGGGCTTTGCAGGGGGATCACTCCGCGACCCCCTCCCTCCCCCCCGCACAGCCGCTGAATGCTGCTAACACCCGGCCGTTACAGCGAGAGTGGGCAGCATTGCCGGCCAGTGCTGCTTAACCCCTTAGACGCCGCGGCAAAGATGGTTGAATGAAGAGCGGTGCCGTGCAACGGTCTTCCTAGTGATCAGCATCCCAACAGCATAGCTGTGGTGATCTGATGCCTGGACATGGCAGCGGGGAGCCTTGTGAATGCTCCCACCACTGTTTTGTCCTCGTTTGCCTCACTTCTGGTCATAGGCAGGAAGTGGGGAAACCGCCATCTTTGTACATTCTAATGCATTGTCTATGCAATGCATTAGACCGTATTAACGATCCCGCCCCCTAGTGGTCAAGCACCATAGGGGAACTCAATGTTAAAGTAAAATAAAAAAGAAATAAAGTTTTAAAGTACAAAAAAAAGTATAAAAAATTCAAATCACCCCCCTTTCCCTACTTTACAAATAAAAACAATAAAATAATAAAAAAGTTACGCATATTTGGTATTGCCGCGTCCAAAAAAGTCCGATGTATAAAAATATAACATCATTTATCCTGTACGCTGAACTGCGTAGAAGAAAAAAATTCCAAACGCCAAAATTGCGTTTTTTGGTCATTGTACGTCACTTAAAAATTCTAATAAAAGTGATCAAAAAAGTTGCATGCATTCCAAACTGCTAGCAATAAAAGGTACACTTCAGCCCGAAACAAAAATGCACCATTACTGACAGCTGTAGTTGTTAGTACAAAAAATCTAGTGGTCGCACAAAATGGCGCTGCGGCGCAAATTTCAAAAAAAAAAAATGTTTGGAATTTTTTTATTGTACCAAAACATAACGGATAACCTACATGCCTACATGTTTGGTACTTCTGGATGCATATCAACCTGCGGAATACAGATAACACATTATATTTACTGAAGATTGAATGCAGTAAAAGCAAAACACCCGCAAACATGGCAAAAATACTTTTTTTTACAATTTGTCCCACTTGAAATTTTTTTGCGGTTTCCCAGTGTATTCTATAGTACAGTGAATGATACCATTGGAAAGTACATCTTGTCCTGCAAAATAAAAGCACTCAAATGTCTATGTAGGGCTCTAGGAAGGCGAGGAGGGAAAAACAAACATGTCAAAAAAAAAAAAAATGCCGGGTACTTAAGGGGTTAACATAAATTAGTTTGTATTATTTTAGTAGTATAAGTTGAGAAATAAGGGATATTTTTTGCCCTAATGGCAAATCTAATACCACTACAACTATTCAAGCTCAGGCAGACCACACTAAAATGCGTCTTACCAATGTGGTACAACACCCCCCCAGAACACCCCTACATCTTTGGTGCATTATAAAGTGTTGGGTCTGGTGCACTGTGCACCAAACTTGGTCGAACGACACGCCATACGTAGAGAACAAAGGTGGAACATTCACTTCTGGCGCATTTCACTTCAGGCTGACAAGCCTACATCATGGACAACCCAGAGGCCATTGTTTGATCTCCAATTGTTATGACAACCATCAACACCCCATGGTCACAGCCATTAACTGAATTAGCTCTGGTCTTTGCCAAAACTGCAGGAGCCCATCTGTTGATCATACCAGGCTCTAGCAGTGATAATGCAGGCACAGCTCCTTTGCCCATGCCATTACTTTATGTCATGGTGCATTAAGCATTGAGGTATTCATGGTGTGTTAAGAGGTTAAATAATAGTTATCACAAACTAAAATAAAAAGTGAAAATAAGATAACAGAGACAAAATCACGTAGTAAAAAATACGTACATAAATAATTATGAATACATAGACAAACTGCTTACATTAATGCTAAATCCAGTATATGTACATAATCTCTGATGGTTAGTTGCTGGAGATCAATGTACATGCAAATAATGGAGATCGTTGGGGACATTTTTAGAGCTTTATCCCTTTTGTGAAAAATATTTACATTTTCTGGTGGGAAGGGAAGAGGAGGAACAAAGTCAGTATATTGTAAAGTGGGAAAAAGGGAACTGTACCATGATTTGGATACAATTGCTGCCAGCCACACAATTTTCACGCTGTAATGCACCCACCATGCCATACAGGTACATCATGGTGATCGTGCAGACACAAGAACTGTGCTCCTATGATCCCTAATGAATAGGATTGGAAATAACTCCAATGTTGGGCATTTTGCCCTTAAAATGCTTCTCAGATTAATTTCGCACTCCTATAGAAAATAATGGAGAGTAGTGCACAAGTGCTTGCTACACTCCTTTCTGAATGGGAATTTTTCAGGGGCCTGTTGTTATGCTATGGTGGGACATGCAGCTATCTAACACTTATGATACATGAAAATATGCCTTTATGCGGTTAAATCCTGAGTTCCAGTTTGACCACTGCAATATTTGCACATAGTTTGAATGTTCCCCTTATGTTCCTGTGATTGCACCAAGGTTATTTAATGTCCTTCAAGAAGATTTGGTTAATTTGATTGCAGTTTCTCTACTATTTTTTTTACTATGTACTGTATGTAAATGACATAGGGAAATTAGATTATTAGTCTCAGTGAAGACTGATGTTGGACTGATGTAAGCACATTCTCTTGACAGTGTCATTCAGTGAGCTTCTGCTATTTACATTGCAAGTAGTAAATCATGATAAATAAATGTTTTAAACAGACATTAGTACATGCATATTGTTGTTATACAACATCTCTTTCTACAGAGAGTTTAACAAAAGACATCCAGTTGATATTGGTGAGAAATTGCCACTGGATAAACAGCACAATTTAGGACATGCTCCAATTGCTGTTTGAGGCTCTATAGACAGTTTTGTCACTTTTGACAAAAAATCACAGCATGCAGCAGTTGCCGAGTTAAAATGATGGAAACCACAACAAAATTATAAGTTACTGGAGTTTCCTTAAAAATGTTTAGATCTGTGGATCAAAGTATCTTGCATAGAATTACATCTATTTCTGCAAGTGAAAGCTATGATGCAGAAATGATGAACAGAGTCTATAGTAGCATTGAGAGACATGAACTCAATAACCAACAAGTTCATAAAAAGGAAAACAATAAATCATTTTCAATATTGGATTGTTATTTTATAGACCACTTCTGTTCTGAACTAAAGTTCTAATTCTTTGTTAAGGTCTGTCCACATGACAAGCATTTCAAGTCAGAAATCCATGTGGATTCGGATTTTAAAAACCATCATAAACTGACTGTAAAACTATATACATAGACCTTAATTGAAAATCTGCATTGTGCACCATACAGCTCAGATTTTCTGAGTTTGAGTTTCAAACTGCCATTTTTAAAAAAAACTTAGAACATGCTCAATCTTTAGTCACATTTCACTCAGAAAAAGGGCAAACATTTGCTATTGGAGTCTGTGATATGCCATGAAAATATTTTGGCGTGGATTTTGGCACAGACCCACGTTAAAGAACTCAATAGTGTTCTACAATGCAAATACCATTAAAAAAATAAATACGAAAACGTTGTTGCGTCAAAAACGGATGGAAATATTCACCAAGAAATGTGGCAAGAAACAAAAACCAACTTAAAAATCCTCAGGTTCTTTTTTTAAAATACTGTTTAAATACTCAATGGACGATGCGGTTTTAAGATTAAGAATTCAAAAAGTATTTTGTCCTTTGTCGTGTGGCGATATCCTTACTTTCATTATAGATTAAAAAAAGTATGTACTCAAAATGGTTGCGCATAATATATAATCATTTAATGATTTATTTTTTATTGTTATTTTTTCTATCAGTAGTAAGGTTGAAATTGAATTCACATGAGACATTTTGTAAATTTGCGCCGATACATCAGTTCTAAATAGATATAGAGGAGTGTATGAATGAAAGTGTTATGCGCCAAACATTTTTGGTGCATTACACTCAAAATTGGTGCATAGAGTGTTATGTGCCAAACTTTGTATGGCAGTTTCACACCAAATTTTGGAACATGTAGTCAGGCACAAATTGCACCAAGTTTGGCCTAACACCTGTTCGTACATCTATAGAACCGGCAAAAATATGGTGAAGATAAATTCATAGATGCTGCCCTGAGTCTTACAGTGTGTATTTGATCTCTAAATTCCTGTTATACATATGAAAAGTAAACAAGAACTAGGGGCAGATAGAAGGGACTATGATTTTACTACAATATTTTTTTTTTGCATTCTATACACATGGAGATTGGGGCCATCTTAATCATTGGACAAACAAAGCAGTTGCTCATGGGGCCCATAGGTATACAGACATGCATACAGCAGAGAGCCATTAGTAAGTCAGAAATGATAATAAACTGTCCCTGGTTTCTCTCTGGAGAGCCCTGCTGTCTTTAAAAACACTCCTACAGTTGCACAATCTCTGTGTAGCTGCATACGTCCATGTAGAGCTGCTTGGAGACTACCATGATGTTTATAGTCTCCGGATGGTTGGAAAGTGCATAACAAATTACCTTCTACAACCTTTGGGAAAATAATAGAATCACAACACTTAAAGAACATCCACCCGACTTTTTTACTATCTAGCAAAAATACAAATCACAGATATAAAACAATGCTTGGTTCATAGTCAAAAATTCTGTCCTCATGTCACAACCCTCGAACAAATTAACCTTTTACCACAGCCAGTTTTGAACTCTATGACAGAGCCCTATTTTTCAAACCTGACATAACTTTTTGATGGTTTTACTTATCCATGTGATTCAGAGACTATTTTCTCATGATACATTAAGGGAAATGTAAGAAAATGTTGTAGGTCTAAGACTTTCTTTGTTGTCTATACCAACCAACCAGAGCTCCCCTTTCATTTTTTCAGAGCTCTATATGAAAAGAAAGGGGAGCTCTGATTGATTGCTATTCTGGATGAGCGAATCGATTCTAACAAAGTGGAATTTGTTTAGAATTTCAGGAAAAATCTGATTCTGAACGAAGTTCATGGCAATTTGTGGTATGGACTCTAAAATGGCTTCGAGCACATGGCATGACATGGGGCAAAGAACTATGGGAGGAAGAAAGGAACACCATCAATGACAGACATGCAGCCATTCAGCAGCCAGCCAGCTTCTGTGATGTCACAGCCCTATAAATAGAGCAGCCATGTTAAATTCGGCCACTTGTCACTGTGTCTCCTATGCAGAAGCATCTCTCTGTAGCAGCACTAGATTGCAGTTTGTGCAACATATTTCAGATTTTAAAAATACCTTCACAAGTGTGTGTCATATACACACCTGTTCCTGAACCATCATTTTTTATTTTGGGATATTGCAATCTGTGGCCAAAAGTTAATTTATCCACTGTTTGTGGGGAATTCTGTGTCAAATCCAGTGTGTGTATTTCTGCCCTACACACGCCTTAAATCCATCAAGTTCAGTCTGTAGGGATATTGGAATCTGTGGCCAAGAGTTATTTATCCACTTTTCCTGGGGAATTCTGTGTCAAATCCAGTGTGTGTATTTCTGCCCTACACACACACCTAAAATTCAGCCAGTTCAGTCTGTTGGGATATTGCTATATGTGGCAAACAGTTTAATTTTTCACTTATTGTGGTGATTCTGTTAAACACTCATATATGTAGAGCCCCTCAAGAGTGGAGAGGGACATCACTGATCATTTTGCCCTTCCTTTGATCCGTCAGTGTCTGCTTTCAGTTGGTCAATAATCCATCAGCATTGCTAAAGCCATAAAGAAACAGGAGTTGATCCAAAAAATAGATAACAAGTAAATAGAATATTTGCATGTCTTCTGTGTTTTGTATTAACTCCTGCTTTTGGCTACCTAATCATCAGACAATCCTGACGCAAATAAAGGACCATTTCATACTGGCCTTACGGCTTCTCCGAAGAAACAATCAGTTGTGTTTGTACTTTTCATTCCTTCTGACAGACTAAAAGAAGGGGAAAACCAAACATAGTGACACGTCATAGAGGGGTGGAGGGTGGAAACAGCATTATGAAACCACAGAGTGGTCATTTGGCAGCAGCATGAGTAGGCCACAGAGTGGCACAATTACACAGTGTTGGTGGCGGTAGCAATAGCAAGAGCAGAATCAGACCGGAAAGTGGCACAATGACATAATTTTGAGGTGGCGGTAGCATCAAGTCAAATAGTGACATTGTGACATAGTCTGGAGGTGACAGCAGCAGCAGCATGAGGAGACCTGAGTGGTGAGGTGGCAGCAGCATCAGAAGGCTACATAATGGCCCAGTGAAGTTTTGGGAGGTGGGTGGCAATATCAGTCCCTGGTAAATATGGTGGGTGGTAGAAGGAGCAGCTGGCAGCAGATATGTGACATCAGATGGGTGGCAGCATCAGAATTGTAGCTGAGGCAGGGAGTCAGAAGATGCTAGAACTTTATAAACACTGGTAAAAAAAAGTCTAATTTGGGCCACTATACCCCTTAGGGAATAGATCCAGAGGTGTGGTGAGTATATTGACCCTACAGGTGTTTTACAGATAATTTTAGCATCATGATGTGAAAATGAAAAATTTTATTTTTTCCAATGATATGCAGTTTTAGTTGAACATATTTAATTTTCACAAGGAAGTTTGGAAAAAAGCACCACAATACATATAGGACAATACCCTATATATGTGTGTTAACTGCTGTTTGGGCGCATGGAGAGGTGTACAAGGAAGGGCATGCTATTTGGCTTTTGGAATGCAGATGATGGTGGATGCCATATCACATTTACAAAGCCTCCGAAGATTCAGAACAAGTGAAATCTTCCAGAAGGCACCTTATTTTGGATTCAACACTCTTCAGGGAACAGATTTAGGGGTGTATTGTGTATTTTGGGCCCATAGGTGTTTCACAGTTTTTTTTAACTTTCCACCATTGTTTTCTGGGCTTCATTTTTAGAGTGTTTGCTGTGTGATATAAATAACATGATAACTTTACTATGCGGGTTGGTACAATTACAACAATATCAATCTTATATGGGTTTTTATGTTTTACTATTTTTACACAGTATAGTGCTTTGATGTTATCATAGCCCGATAGCCATAGTTTTTTTTTATTTTTCTGTATATGGAGGACTTTTTTTTGCAGAATGAGTTGATGTTTTCATTGGTACCATTTTTAGGTTCTTATGATGCTTTGTTCGCTTTGATCAATGGTTCTGGGAGGTGGGATGAACAAAATACATCAATCTAGTAGTGTTTTTTTTTTAATTTTTCACAGCAGGTCACTGTTTTAACTGTATATAGCACTGTATTTGGAGCATTGTAGGGGCTTGTTTTTTGCAGGATGAGCGGGTGTTTTCATTGCTACCATTTTGAAGTGGAAATAACTTTTTCATCGCCTTTAAAAAAGGATGAAGAAAATACATCAGTACTGGTAGTGGGTTTTTTTTTTATTATTATTATTATTATTATTATTATTATTATTGCTATTATTATTTCTTGCAGCATGAATGATATGTTAATTTTACTCTGTGAGGTTATGTGGTCACATAGTTACCCAATTTTTATATTTAAAAAAAATTGTTTTTATTGTGTAAAATAATATTTATGCGTTTTTTTTTTTTTTCAAATAGCCATTACTTTTTTTTTTTTTTTTTTTAGATATATAGAGCTCTGTAAGGATTTTTATTTTTTTGAGGGGGGACATAGTGACATTTTCATTGGTACCACTTTGGCATTTATATGCCTGTCTGATCACTTTTTCTTCCAGTTTATGTGCAGTGGGAACAACAAAAATCGCAATTCTTTTTTATTTTTTACGATGTTCATCACATGGGTTAAATAACATGACATATTTATATGCTAAGTTGTTACGCATGGGGAGAAATAAAATGTTTGTTTTTTTTATTTTTGGTGGTGATCGGCGTTTGCAATGGAAAAAGGGTGGTGTACTTGTTTTATGTTATTTGTGTGTGTGTTTTTGACTTTTTATTACTTTCACTTATTTTACCACTGATAATAATTTTTTTCACTTGTCCCTATAATGGACTTGACTCAGTGATCTATTACATCGCTGCAATAATACATAGCAGTACATAGTCGTACTGCTATGTATTGTACCTGTCAACCTCCATGTCCAGAGTCACGGGGGTGCCGAAGGAGAGAGAGGGAGCTCCCTCCCTTTGTCTCTCGCATAGCTGCCATGGTTGTGGTATCTAAGGGGTTAATCCTCCATGACCAGAGTCAGCTCCAGTTGGGGCCAACAAGGTATGTAATATACAGCTCACAAGCAGAGCCCACACACTCCTCATAACGTACTCATATGTCAGTTTGCGGGAACCCCTTCCTGCCCATGATGTATGAATACTTCAAATGTCTGATTGAAGAGAGAAAAGAATTACAACAACAGCAAAAATAATTCTAACTGGTAACTCCTTTTCTGGACTTTTATAACTGGTTCAGTTCTCCAAGGCATGGACTTCACTAATAAACAGAATTTTATTACTTCTTGCTGGTTCCAACCTTCATATAAGGTTTTAGTGTATGTATAAATTTATTTAATTTAAAAAAAAAAAATCCTTTATTTAGTTAAGGAATGTTTCATGAGAGCAGAATATTCAGTTATTTAACATTGTTTTGTGTTGTACATATCTGTGTTTTTGGTACGTTTTACAACGTAAAAAAGCTTTGTGAACAGCTGCTAAATGTAGTGATCACATAAATTTGATTTTGATTCTACAATTTTTCCAATGAATAAATCTTTTTTGGTGATTTCTGGTTGAGAAAATGTGATATGGAGATGGCAGATGAAGCAAAATTAAACATCACAGACAATGCATCATGATATCACAGTATATAATGTTATGTTAACGTTTTAGTGCTTTTCAATGCCCTTTGTTTACCGATAATAGCAGATAACATGAGAAACCGTGATATCACAGTCAAGCTGAGCTCTGCTACATCTTTTATTATATGTGTATAAAACAAGATGGATCTGTGTTTTTGTTTACCTAACCATGTACATTATGTACGGAAAAGCCTGACAACCATGCAGCAAAA
Source organism: Phyllomedusa bahiana (assembly GCA_025379985.1). Lineage (NCBI taxonomy): Eukaryota > Metazoa > Chordata > Amphibia > Anura > Hylidae > Phyllomedusa > Phyllomedusa bahiana. The sequence continues at coordinate 92,794 of JAODAL010009044.1, forward strand.
TATTGATGCAAAAGCTGGAATTGTCCCAATCACTTACAGACCATTATAGAACTGTCGTGAGTGGTTTATATTGACTCTTGTTCATAACTGTGTCGTGTGTTTTATTTTTAAATATAACATCTTAATTGTAATTGCTATGAAAGCCATAGACGACATGTATGAATCTGGGGAGACATGTATGATCGGGTTTTTCATCCTTTTCTGGCGTCAAATGTGCCAAAGTGAGCCGGGTATGATGTCTAATTCGCCTAACAAATGTGTTAGGTGCATTGTTCGTAAGACTCAATTCTTTTTAACATAAGGGGGTGTTCTGGGGGTGTTCTAGGGGGTGTCGCACCACATTCATACTATTAGATACATTTATGAATGTGGTTCGGCAAAGCTAGGCGCATTACTGCTCGGACAGGCAGACCTATTTTAATGTGGTCTGCCTGAGCCTGAGAAGTTGAGCGAGATTTGGTGTTAGGGAAAAAAATGGCAAACATTTATCAATTTACACCAGTACATTAATAAAAAGTAATGTGTGATAATTATCAAACTATATAAAATTTAATTATTTAAATTTATCATATAAAATTAATATAAAAATATATAATATCCCAAAAATATTAAAATATTTCCTATAAAATGTATTTCAGATTAATAGAATCTAAAACTAATTTTACATTAAATAACCCACTGATTATGTTGTTCAGATTTCTAAATATTACATTTTTACTACATAAAAGTTTTAATTTATATTTGGTGCTCTCACCCTTTATTCTACATACAGCAAGAGCCAGCACACCACAGGTCTTGCTTTGACCTGTGGTCCACCAAGCAAGTTCAGTACCATAGTTTCTATTCACTGACATGCTATTTTAATGACGTTTTTTTATTGCTAGCCTATCTATAGCCTTTATACATGTTTGCCGCATTACTTATGCGCCTAAGTTCCGTAATGCACAAAAACACACAGGCGATGTGTGATGAACTTTAGACACCATTTATGAATGCACAAAAAACACTTTCATAAATTTAGGTGAATTAAACACTGAAAAAACAGATGAGAAAATGAACTTTACTGCACCTAGTTCCATACATGTCTCCCCTGGTGCTGACTGGCCAGTTCTACGTTTATTTTTAATAGTGTGCATCCGACATTATGTATGAAATAGTGTTATACGGCAAAATTTGTCCCAGACATGATAGGGATTTGTATTGCAACTTTGCCTCAAACTTTTTTGGTGCATTGAAAAGAGTCGTGTCTGGTGCAGAATGCACAAAGTTTTGGCATGTAACTGTTCATACATCTATAAAACAGGGCTACAACAGATTTTTGGCTCCAAAGTACACCAGAAAACTGGCACAGCCCTGTTCATACAGTACATGTCACCTCAAATGTCAACATTGATCTCCCATGCAGATGGATGTCACCTTATTTACATGTTTCTGTTTAGCAACAGTCAATGTTACTGGGTTTGAAAAAAACTAAAATCCAATAGAAAGTTTGGGTAAGAAAATGTAAACACAAACAAAATAAATCAAAATGGAATCCAATACCATTAAATGTATTGTATTCATGAACTGTATATAACACTATTATTTTCTAAAAAAATGCACAGAGATTATGATTCACATTGGTCCCTATCCCTTTTGGGGCTCAAAGTCTACTTTCCAGATTGACCAATCCATATGTTTTTTTGGAGTGTGGTGGAAACTAGAGTACCAGAAAGGATCCCACACAAACATGGGGAAAACATACAAACTCTTTATAGATGTTGTCCCTGGGATTTTGAGATTTGAACTCAGGTCCCCAGGCACAAGTGATAACCACAGAGCCACCTTGCTGCACACGAGCTGTGTTTTCCCTGTCTCTAAGATGAATTTGTCCAAAAAATTAACAACTGTCCAATAAGCTTTCACAAGTCTACTGATCAGACTTTAAAACTTTGAAAGACAACAGTCTTAAGAGAGGTAGAAATATATAGGCATGAGGATCGGATTTGGCAAGAAATGTTTCAGCCTTAAAGGCATATTCTCATTACCCTTTTTATTTATTTTTGTACTATATTATCACAAGTATGACAAATTAAACAAATTTCATCCACGTTTAATTTTTCTTACCTCCATTTCTCTTCCTATACATCTCTTTGTTGTGCTTCCAGTTCCCAGAGGTTTCTGATGTTGGGAGTACTATTACAAGTAATTTACACTAAGCGACCATCAAGTGTTGTTGTGATAGACCTTGAAGAACTACCCAAGCTATTAATACTTTAGGGCTATGCTGTACTGCTTTCTGCAACTACATGCTGTGACCAGATGAATAGCATGCCTCCCTATGTATGCCTAAAATGAATCCTATTAATTTATTTGAAGCAGAAAAACGGTGACCAGGATGAAAGTTTCTGCACATGCTCTGCATATGTGTGCTTTTGAGTACCTGGCCAGATACTGCAGAAACAAACCAGTAGCATTTGTGCCAGAGTGGCCACTGCTGTAGGGATCACAGTGGTGTCTGTTAGCAATAGAGAATAACAAAAAAAGGGGCCTGTTTAGGATATGTCTAGGACATATTTGGCAACTTTTGAAAGTGGCCTTCAGGAAGAACTGTGGCATGCATATCGCCCCCACAATTTGACTAAACCATGCCCCCTTTGTAACAAGTCACACCCCCTTCATAATGGCCACATCTACTACATGCAACTGTGTAACTGAGGGGTTTGGTGTCACCCAGCTTTCCTGGAAGTTGGATAGCCTATTCAGCATCTGGGAGACCTGGGAGGTGATGCTATGATGTTTATGAATCTAAATAATTACACTTCTATCAATATTACAACCATACAGTAACCATATAGTGGTAGATAACATTTAAACACAGGCTCTGCAGATGTGTAATTGATTACAGTACAGCTACATGTTCTCTGTTGTTGTTCACTTTCCCTTTTCATCTTCATCCTGTCTATATCGCCATGATAACTTCTTCTTGCCACGACTTGTCCCTGCAGAATTTACCACACAAGCATCTTAGAATTCATACTTTTCCAGCACCTCCCTAACTGTGTCCACCTGTGAACAAACTCAATATGGGTTAACAGGTGGAGGTGGGGGTTAATGGGGTGAAAGGTGGTGGTGGGGATTATGGATTGACAGGTAGAAGTGGGAGGACTACGGGGTGACAGATAGAGGTGAGGGGTCTGACAGATACCCCCATTACTAAGACTCGAGTTAAATCGAAATAAAACCATTGACACTAAACACACAAAAAAATTTATTTGTATAAAGACTCTACAACATCCGTCCTCTTTAACAGTTTTAGAAACCGGGTGTCATAGTTACGTAGTTAGTACCGTTGAAAAAAGACATGTGTCCATCACGTTCAACCACGAGTGGGGAAGATATGGGTGAAGGAAGGGAGAAAAAGTGTTTTTTTAAGCCTAGTTTCCCCTGATGATGAATGTTTTGAAAGAACCAATGTACTGTACTCTGAGGAAGATTTCATTTCTGATCCCAGAGTTGCCATCAGACTGGACCACATGCATATTACTATTTTTTTAGTTTCAGGTAGATATCTAAACCTTTCTTGAAACTTGTAACTGTTTCTGCTTTGACCTGCTCCTCAGACAGGCTATTCCACAGATTCACAGTTCTCATGGTGAAGAAGGCTTTTCTCCTCTGGAGATTTAATCCTTTTTTCTCCAACTGAAAGGAATGTTCCTTTGTCTTTTGAGGGTGCATGAAATAGTTTTTCCCCATGCTTTTTGTAGGGACCAGTTATATACTTATATAAATTAACCATGTCTCTCCGGAGCCGTCTTTTCTCAAGACTAAATAAGTTAAATTCTTCTAACCTATTCTCATAACTAAGATGCTCCATTCCCCTTATACGTTTGGTTGCTCGTCTTTGCACACTCTCAAGCTCCATTACATCCTTTCTATAAACTGGAGCCCAGAACTGAACAGCATTTCAAGTGAGGCTGCACCAATGCTTTATAGAGCGGTAATATTACATCCCTGTCCTGCGAGTCCATGCCTCTTTTAATACACGGCAATATCTTGTTTGCCTTAGAGGTAGCTGATTGATGTTGCATGCTTTTCTGTAGTCCATGATCTACAAGAACACCCAGATCTTTTTTCCCCCTAGGACATATGATGCCTGCAGATTATTAGTATCCAGATGCAGAACTTTTATCCACAACATTTAACATTTATTCACATTGAATATCATGTGCCAAGTGGATATCCAAATTCTCAGTGTATCCAGGTCTGCTTGCAATTTATGAACATCTTTCATAGATTGCACTACACTACACAGCTTGGTGTCCTCTGTAAAATAGAAACCATGCTATTAATCTCCTCCACTATTTCTTTAATAAATACATGGAAAAAAGAGGACCTAATACTTGCGTCACACCACTCATAACAGGGGACCATTCATAGTAGGAGTAATTTACCACCACTCTTTGAGTACGATCGGATAGCAAGTTTTTAATCCAATTACACACTTATTTCTAACCCAATGGATTTTAATTTACCCAATAAACGCTTATGAGGGACAGTGTCAAACGCCTTTGCAAAGTCTAAAAACACTATATCCACAGCCGCCCCGCTATCCAGACTTCTACTCACCTCTTCATAAAAACAGATCAGGTTGGTCTGACAACTTCTGTCCTTAGTAAAACCATGCTGGCAATCACTTATATTCAGCCACATATTCCTGTATATAGTCTCTTATGAGCCCCTCAAACAATTTTTCCACAATAGATGTTAAACTTACTGGTCTATAATTACCTGGGCAATACTTGGAGCCATTTTTGAAGATGGGAACTACATTTGCATTGCTATACCAGTTACCAAAGAATCTCTAATTATCATATACAGGGGCACACTGAAAACTGAGCTGAGCTCTTTAAGAACTCTTGGGTGTAAGCCATCTGAGCCTGGAGCCTTTTTCACATTAAGTTTATTTAACTTGGCTTGGACAATTTCAACACTCAGCCAATTTATTATATAAATTGGTGGATTAACAGTAGTGGCACCGCCTATCTCTGTACTAGGCCTGCCCCTACCAGCTCTAGCACTGCACCTATTAGTACTGACACCACCTACATCTGCCCTGGGCTCGCCAACATCAGCTACTTTCCCCTTGTTTGTATATTCAGAGGTGAAGAACCAATTTAGTAGCTCTGCCTTCTCCTGATCCCCAGTGACCAGCTCCTCATTGGCTTGAGAAAGGGGAGGAGCGTTCCCGAAATGTCGTGCACGTTCACCTCAGCCCGACCTGTCTGTACGTCACTCCACGATTTCCCTCCAGAAGTGGAGGGTTTGGAGTCTCACATATTGGACTTTTGCCTGTTGATGGTCGTGGCATTTCTGTTCTGCTAAACGCAAGTAGCACTATGTGCACATGAGAAGTTATATATATTTTAAAGGATATATCAATAAATGGAAATTTTAAATATATGTTCCTGCTCTATATGTGGATGCAATTAACGGAGGAGTTAGGGAAACCTCCTCATTGCAGGTATTATATGCCTACCAGCTTGCATTTCTTTTATTCCCACCGGTTGTGATCTCAGCTCCTCATTGCTGTTATTTAAGGGTCCTACATGCTCTGACATTGGTTTTTTTGCATTTATATATTTAAAGAATTTCTTTGGGTTCGTCTTGCTGTCCTTGGCCATCTGCCTTTCATTTTGTATTTTAGCTGATTTGATCCCTTTTTTACAGATTTTATTAAGCTCTTTGTAATTTTCAGAGGCTAATTCTGACCCATCTGCCCTTTTGTATTATTTATTGCCCTCTTAACAGAAGGTAGAAGCCATGTTGGTTTTAGTTTTAGCTATAAATTTCCCCAGAGTATATTTAAAGCTCTTTGGCTTCTACATCCATATTTGATAATAGCTGCTCCCAGTCCTGTAGTATGGCCCTCAATAAGGGGAATTTGGCCTTTTTATAATTAAATTTTTTTGTGCCTTCTCGCTCTTTGTTTGTTTTTCTCATTTTAGACTAAAATGAATTATATTGTGGTCGCTGTTACAAGATTTGCAGAAACAGTGACCACTCCAACAAGTTGTTAGAGATTACCAGATCCAACAGAGCAACACTTCTAGTGTGATCGTTCACAAACTGGCCCAAAAAATCATCCTGTAACAAGTTGAACTTTCTCTCCTTTTCAGTTGAAGCAGAAGCATGACCCCAGTTCATATCGGGGGTAATTGAAGTCGCTCATTATTACCACTGTACCTGTGCTGCCCATTCTTTTTGTTTATGCAGCTGATCCTCTATCTCCTCAGGGATGTTCGGGGTTCTATAGATTACGCCAAAAAATATGTTTTCTGCATTAATCCCCCCTTGTATTTCCACCCACAAGGTTTCTACATCTTAAACATCTTCACCCGCTATTGCTTTTTTCACATTTGCCTTCATATCACTCCTTACATACAGTCACACTCCTCCTCCCTTCATGTTTGCCCTGTCCATCCTAAATAGATTAAAACCTTGAAGGTTAACAGCCCAACCATGCGAGTAGTTAAGCCATGTTTAAGCAACACCAATGGCATCAATTTGCTCCTCTAGAACTAGCACTTCAAACTCTCCCATTTTGCTTTCTAGACTTCAGGCATTTGTGAATAGCCATTTTAAATTCCCTTCCAGTTTTACACTTTCCATTAACGGTATGAGATTATATGTAACATGTTCATTAGACAGCATGGGATCACCAAGCTTTACTAGATGCTGGATAGACTATGCAGTAAAGATGGGTGACAACCCATTTCTACAGAGGGCACCCAGAAACCAGGTGCCATCTGATGGGGATAGGGTATCCTCCAGCATTCCTGGATGCTGGATAGCCTATCCTGTGTCAAGAAAAGCTGGCAGAAATGGAGCAGAGAGCAAGGGGAGGGGTTAGGGAAGCAAAGGTACTTACCTCTCCTCTCCTCCCTGGTGGCAGACACATGCCAGACTTTAAGGTCTAGCTGTTGGCAGAACCTTCCCTCCCCCTGCGTGCTGGCACCGGAGCAGCTTCTCTGTTAAAGAACCCCGAATGCAGGAGGTTTACCAACTCAACCAGGGGAGCGCGAGGACTTTCTTATTTGTGGGAGTCTGTCACACAATTGGGGAAAGTTGGTAAGTATGGTCTAGAAAAGTCATAACAGAAAAATAAAGATATTTACCAAGATGTTTCATTATATATCTTTTAAATATTTAAAGATGATCTTTAAGATGGGAATGCCCTTCTAAAACAAGTGGAACTGATTGGATCACCGGTTTGAGTATATATGGTAAGAAAAAGCACTGAGCTCATTTCTAGTTTGATTAAAGTAAACCTACAATTTGTGCTTTCAATCAGTTGAGCTTAGACAAACCCCTGGGAAAAATATTTCCAGTGGGAAACAATTTCAAAGAACTTTTCACAAAAGTCAAAAAATATAAAACAAATATTGCTATAAATTACTGTAACTATTACCATCTGAACTTTACAGCTTACTTTTTCTTACTTATTTCATTAAGTTAAATCTGTAGTCTAATTTTCAACAGGAACACTCTCAGTTCATCAATTCATCTTCATGAAGCTGATGAGGAGAAACGATGTGAAAGAACTTCAAGGTAAGTACAGGGTGAGTCAAAAGTCCCAGGACACTCTTTTATTTAAGAAATAAAAGGGAATATGACATATCTGAATACCCGAGGAAGTAGTAGGTGAGGGGGCCTATCTTTTACGGTATGTCCGGAATTTGGCTGCTATCTTGAAAGCTGCCATTTTGGATCAAGGGCAAGTTTTTCCAACAGGAAGGTGGTCATGTAACATAATACAGAAGACCAATATTGTCTAAGAAATCTCTTGTAGTTTAAAAGTCATCAACACAGAAAGTTGCAACACCAACAGCTATTTTACATGTTCAATGTGTTGTCCCTGGTGCTGAACACAGAGATGAAGGCGCTGGATAAAATAATTTTGCATCAGCATGAGAACTTTCTGTGTTGATAACTTTTGAATCACAAGAGTTATTGCAATCCTGGTTACTGCAGTCAATGTCTGAGACAATTCTTCTTTGATATGCTACATGACCAACTTCCCATTGAAATAAATTGTCATTGATCCAAAATTGGCAGTTTTTAAGATGGCAGCGATGTTTTGGGTATAGCCAAAAACATTGATCCCCTAACCCATGAATTTCTGGTATAATTCTGGGATAATCAAATATGCAATTTTCCCTTTACCCTGTGTAAGTGTTTTCTTTTTAAAGTCATTTCAGACATTTTTAAAAAATGATAATATTATACTGGGTACCAGACACATGCACACAAACACCCCATGACTTACACACCTTTAAAAACGAGAGAGAGAGACAGCGAGAGAGAGACAGCGAGAGAGAGAGAGAGAGAGAGATTTACAGGTGATTTTCCCGTTAGTTACAGACACACAATGCCAAGTAACATTGTTTAGTGTCAAACATGTCCCAGTGCAATCAAATTATAGAGCACCCCAGGAGACAAAAAGGGCTCTTCTTGTTAATATAACAGCTTGATCACATAAGGCAATCCTGAAAGAGGTGAGAAATAATTCAAGAGTAACAGCAAAAGATGTATGGCCAGAATTGGACTGGCCCATAGGGGAGTAAGGGAAGTTCCCAGTGGGCATCTGGTTATGATGGGCTCCTCGGCTGCTTTCCATGGAGAAAAGCAGGGAAAAGAGGCAAAAAGTAAGAAGCAGAGTAGAGGCATCATGTACAGTATATGCAGTGATGTACAGTAGTTGCAGGGTGCCCCCCAAGGATTAACTCCACTGATGGGCCCCAGCCCAGTGAAAACAGCAAAGAGAAATACACTAGAATACACAGGAATGAAGGGGAGCGTAAATAAGCTGATGGAAATACCTACATCAAATGTGTAAAATGAACCTTGTTATTGTTGTGTAATGAGATTTCTCAGGATTGCCTAATGCAGGCTTTAAAGAGCTGTGTACACATAATATAGCAAAGCTGGATGAATCCAAAGAGTCTTGTTTACCAAGAAGAATAAAAACTAAGGGCGACATGTATGATTGGGATTTGCGCCCGTTTTCTGGCGGAAACTGCGCCTCACCGGTCCGAATCCACTGTCGGACGCAGTGATGCGTTGTTAGGAGTAACCTTCGCCACTTTCGGATGCACCTAACATGAAGGGGCGTGCAATGGGCGCGGTGTGGGCATTCTGGGCAGAGACGCACCACATTCGAATGCTCAGATGCATGCTTGATCATGGGTCGGCAAATTGTGGCGCATTGCAGCTCCGACAGGCAGACCTCGTTGAATGTGGTCTACCTGAGCCGGAGGAGGCGAAGTGAAGCTAGAACGTAATGGGGAAAAATGTGCTCTAGGTCGACTGGTACAACAGTACAATACTAAAAATGAGTTGTCTATAAAATTATTTCATTATTTCGCCAGTGTGTGAGGCGCAGTGCGGGACTTAGGCGCAGAAGGACTGCGCCTAACATGTATTCCGATTCGAGACAGGCTGGAAAACAGCGAGAAATCATTAAACATGTTAGTGAATAGCAAAAAGAGTTGTCTTTCAAATGAATGAATGAATAAAGATAAATATCAAAGTTTTCTAAAAACGATTAAATGTATTATAAAAGTTGATCATTTAAAATTAAAGGAAAAATATATAAGATCGCAAAAGAAATACATCTCAGCTCTCAGCTCCGTGAGGCATGGAGTATGTTTCAAAACATCTTTTTATTAGGTGTAAAACATTATCTGAAAAAGAGCTCAAACCTTCTAAAAAAATACATAAATAAAATCACTAACAAAAAATCAATAACTCCGCAAAATCAGGAATTGGGATATTGGAAATTGCCGGGAAATACAGTTATTAAAATTCTGTAAGTGCTTCTCATAAACCAGCCAATCAGAATCGGAGTGACAGTGACCTATTATAACCTATTGAGTAGTATTGACCAATCAAATGAAAAGGCGGGACAGTTCAAAATACAGTAAAAAATGCAAAAAAAGAGCTGATTGGTTGAACTAGCGGGGGCTTGGCTATCCCAGCCGATCAGAGCGCGAGCTACTTTGTCCCATTGTAGTCTATGGAGAGATGGGGGCACTGAACTCTCAGCTACGTGCGGCATGGAGTATTAGTAAATAAATAATTTTTATTAGGTGTAAAACATTCTCTGTAAAAGAGCTAAAACCTTCTATAAACATACATAAAGAAAATCACTAACAACGCGTTTGTCGCCGGGACTGGAGCAACATCAGGAATTGGGAAATAGAAAACTGCCGGGAAATACAGAAATTCAAATTCTGTAAGCGCAGAAACCAACCAATCAGAATAGGAGCGACAGTGACCCATTATAACCTGTGGAGTAGTATTGACCAATCAAATAAAAAGGCAGGACAGTTCAAAATACAGTAAAAAATGAAGACAAGAGCTGATTGGTTGAGACCAGGTGGCAGATATGAATCCACCAATCAAAGGTAGTGCGTCGATTTTGAGTGGAGCAAGAAGGGCGCGACAGAAGGGCGCCCTGAAAGTTATTACTGTCTATGGGAAATATTCTAGTACTGTGATTGGTTGGGGGGAAGAAGTGCTTGTCCTGCTTAGCCAATCAGCGGGTGGGCTACTTATCTCATAGAGTTCTATGGGGAAAAGAAATGCAGAGCGAGCTCTGTTTGTGATTGGCTAAGTTTAAAGAGGCGCAATTATTTGGGCCAATTGGAGAGCGAGTGACGCTCTTATGGGTTTTCTAATGCAATCTATAATAAAACTGTACATGGCAGAAATCAAATGATAAGACTCACGAAGTTGTGCCGATGTGTATATAAAATGAACAATAATATGGGTGTAACGAAAATAAACTAATAAATATTAATTCAATAAATTCATTTTTATTTCTTTATTTTCATTAGCCCCATATTATTAATCATTGGCTAATGAAAATAAACAAATAAATATGAACTCATTGAATTCATTTTTATTTGTTTATTTTCGTTACACCCATATTATTGTTCATTTTATATACACATCGGTACAACTTTGTGAGTCTTATCATTTGATTTCTGCCATATACAGTTTTATTATAGATTGCATTAGAAAACCCATAAGAGCGTCGCTCGCTCTCCCATTGGCCCAAATAATCGCGTCTCTTTTAACTTACTCTCTGCATTTCTTTTCCCCATAGAATTCTATGAGATAAGTAGCTCACCCGCTGATTGGCTAAGCAGGACAAGCCCCTCTTCCCCCCAACCAATCACAGTACTAGAATATTTCCCATAGACAGTAATAACTTTTAGGGCGCCCTTCTATCGCGCCCTTCTTTCTCCACTCAAAATCGACGCAATACATATGATTGGTGGATTCATATCTCAACCAGTCAGCTCTTGTCTTCATTTTTTACTGTATTTTGAACTGTCCCACCTTTTCATTTGATTGGTCAATACTAATTCACAGGTTATAATGGATCACTGTCGCTCCTATTCTGATTGGCTGGTTTATGCCGACCAATGAAAAGCGCTTACAGAATTTGAATTACTGTATTTCCCGGGAATTTCCAATATCCCAATTCCTGATGTTGCGCCGTTATTGATTTTTTGTTAGTGATTTTTTTTAATGTATTTTTTTAGAAGGTTTGAGCTCTTTTTCAAATAATGTTTTACACCTAGTAACAATGATTTTTTTATTCATACTCCATGCCTCACGGAGCTGAGAGCTGATATTTATTTCTTTAGCGATCTTACATATTTTCCCTTTAATTTTAAATGATCCACTTTTTCAATACATTTAATTGCTTTTAGACAGCTTTGATTTTTCTCTTTATTCATTCATTCATTCATTTGAAATACAACTCTTTTTGCTGACGACTAACATGTATAATGATTTCTCGCTGTTTTCCAGCCTGTCTCGAATCGGAATACATGTTAGGCGCATTCCTTCGGAGCCTATGTCCCGCACTGCGCCTCACACACTGGCGAGGCGCAGGGAACTTTTCACCGCGTGTATAAGCGCACCTCCTCGGGCAGTGAATCTTCCAAACCACAGTCTCGCACTGCGTCTAAGTCCCGCACTGCGCCTCACACACTGGCGAGGCGCAGAGGACTTTACACCGCATGTATGAGCGCACCTTGGGTGCTGACATACAGTACATGAGGTGCAGCTTTCATGTTCGAGTGCTTGAAAATGGGCGCCCTAAATGAGTAAATTCAGGTTGGTGAAAAACATGCAAAAAGATAAACAGGGTGTCCAGTAAGATGAATTCTTAGTAAAAATGTAGAAATCTTTATTTCATAAAATCCATAAAAAATGCCATAGGCAACAGACAAGAGGAAAAACACCTATTTGTTTCAAGCTAGGATATTATTGGTCATAGCACATAAGCCTGCAATTATGCTGGTTAGTAGTGATGAGTAGTGTTGAGTGATTATTATCGACAAAGTTGAAATCGGCACGGTTTTTATGTTGATCGGATTTTTTAGATCACGCGATAATTTAGGTTAAAATCTGTGCATCATCTATTAATATCGCACCATTTTCAGCGCTTCCTGTCATTTTGGCTGCCAGCAAATTAGCTTAGAGAATAGAGCAGGGTGAGCTGTGTGTGTGACGTCATGACTGGGATGTGTATGGTTGCGATTGGTTGGAAAAATCACATGACCTAGTTTTACATAGAACAGCCCTTCCTGTTCTGCCTCAGTGTGTGTCAGCGTCTCATAGGAGTAGGACGTGCGCTCTGCCTCTGTCCAAACAGCTCAGCAAACAGCTCAGAGAAATTGTTCTATTTGTTCACAGAGAAAGCTATACTTTTAGCTGTGAACATTAGAACTTAGGTAGATGAGAAATTTGCAGATTTTAGGTAGTTAGGCTGAGAATTTTAAAGGAGCATCTAGCCCTGTAAATTCACGGAGGGAGCGGGGGGAGAGCCGCGGGCGAACACAGACATGCTCTTTAAAGGATAGTGGATATTGTGCAGCCCAGACTTTGTTTAGACATTGCATTGCAATGGCTTTTTATTAATAGTTTTCTGTTGAAATATTACTTGTATGTTGGCCAGCCTGAACTTATATTAGGATACAGATCTTTTCTAGCAACTGCAGGTCTATTTGTTAGGTGCAAAACTCCACTTTTATTATCCGTATACATTTCAGATACGTGTTTTTTCACTTTTGCCCAGTCCAGCTTTGTTGATAGAGGCACCTTGCACTTAAATTTCAATACAGCAATTTTGTCGTCACCGCAGGTCTATTTTTAGGTGCAAAAAATACCTTTTATTATCCGTATACATTTCAGATACGTCTTTTTTCACTTTTGGTCAGTCCAGCTTTGTTAATAGAGGCACCTTGCACTTAAATTTCAATACAGCAATTTTGTTTTGATTTGAGGGATTTGAGAATAGCTGTGATTTGCCATCTTTTAATAAGAGACGTTCCAAAATTATTCCATACACTCTCAAATTTTATCTCTCTGAACATGGAGCGAAATGCAGGTGGTAAGCGAGCAAAGAGGGGGGTAGGACATGGAGGTAGAGGTACGAGAGAAGGTGCTCCTTCCAGTGCTGGCGACAACACGCAAGCCAGTGGATTGTCGGTTGCAGGACCGTTAGGCCTGTCATCGCTGGGTCAGGGCCCTGTGAATCTCATTAACGAACAGCACCGCCAATCTGTTCTTCAGTGGTTAATGCAACCTGCATCCAGCAGACTTACCTCAACGTCCTCCCAGTCACGGCCACAAATGTCGTCATCAGCATCCGTCCAACATGAAGCGAAGGCAGCCCAAATGTCAACTCGTGTACCCACCACTGTGGATAATCCATTTTCTGAAGACCTCTTTGATGACAAAATGCGGTTGGGGTCAGAAGGCATTTTTAAAAGATCAAGAGGCCAAAGAGGATGATTTTGTCTGCTCTGACGCCAAGTTACTGATGTCATCAGAGGAGGAGACGGAAGCCGGTCAATCTTCAAAAATCCCGGGCGGTCGGCAACGCCTTGCAGTCCCTCTTGCTTGTAGCCCGCAGCTCCTGGATGCAGAATGTCAGGACGACGAAGTCACCTGTGTTGATGATGATGATGACGACATTGCGGATCCAACGTGGTCTTTTCAGCAGAATTTGCTTGCGAGCGCTTCATCACTGGACGAGGAGGAAGACAATGGGGTAGTGTCAGTACGGGTCCCGCCTCAAAAAGGGAGAGGGCGGTCGCAGAAGTCCGCTGATATGATTCCGCCAGCCACGGTCAGCGCAAACCCCGCTCCTCGCTTATTGCCGTCAAAAAGGTCCAGGACCTCTCAAGCCTGGGCCGCCTTTGAGCAATCTTCTGATTCACCCAGCGATGTCATATGCCGCCTTTGCCGTAAACGCATAAGTAGAGGCAAGAATCTTAGGTGTTTAACCACCAACAACATGTCTAGTCACATGCAGCGAATGCATGAGTTGAAATGGAGGCAACACTTGGCCAAAAAAGGCCAGACCGATGCCGGGCTTCCAACCACTGTCACACCCTCTGTCTCCACCTCCTCCTCCTCCTCCGCCACCACCAAGCGTTCCTCAGCTGCCCATGTCTCTCAGAGTCATGATCAGGGATCAGCCTCCGCTTCAGCCTCCACCGTCGCCCGAGTACCACCAGCACCACCAGAGACCCATCCTACCCCTTCTCCTTCCGCCAGTTTGACGCAGCCAGCCTTCTGTCTTCCAGGTTTGAGAGCAGAAGAAACACTGTAACCCAAACCATCCCAAAGCCAAAAGCCTGAATGTCGGCATTGCCAGGCTTTTGGCCTTGGAAATGTTGCCTTTCCGTCTGGTGCACACAGATGGGTTCCGCCATGTCATGGCCCTTGCCTGTCCCCAATACCAGATGCCAAGCAGGCATTTCTTTGCCAGAAAAGCCTACCCTGCCCTGGCCAGCCACGTGTCATCTAAAATTTCAAGCGCGTCGTCTGCATCACTGTCCAGAAAAGTCCATCTCACCACCGACACATGGACTAGAAAAGAACGGCCAAGGCCGCTATATCTCTGAAACAGCTCACGGGGGTGAGCTGGGTGGATGTCTCTCGTGGTGGCTTCAGGCTTGGCGCACGCTCTTAAAAAACCGCAGGGATGGTGCAGGGGCTCTTTCCCCCAAGTCTCTGGGGGCATCACATGCCCAGAAAAACCAGGCCGTTTTGAAATTAATCTGTCTTGGAGACCGCCCCACACACAGGTCAGAAGCTGTGGACGGATCTCCGCAACG
The DNA here is from genome assembly GCA_025379985.1 of Phyllomedusa bahiana. NCBI lineage: Eukaryota > Metazoa > Chordata > Amphibia > Anura > Hylidae > Phyllomedusa > Phyllomedusa bahiana. The sequence continues at coordinate 107,982 of JAODAL010009044.1, forward strand.
AGACCGAGCGCTGGCTGGGTGACAAGAACCTTGTACCAGGCAAGGTGGTGTGCGATAACGGGCGAAATCTGCTGGCCGTCCTTAAGATCGGTAGGATGAAGCACATCCCTTGCCTGGCACATGTCTGAACCTCGTCGTCCAGAAATTTCTGAAGAGCTACCCCGGGTCTGGATTTGCCTGCTGAGGAAGGTTTCGAGGTCTGAGTTCGCATTCCGCCGTTCCCACCTGCTTCATCCCGCTGACTGCGTTGCAGTGTCAGCTCGGCCTCCCGTAAAACCGTCTCATTGTTGTCGTGGCAACACGCGGGAAATTTCCCATCCTCCACATGCTTCAACGATTGTGGCAGCAGCGCAATGCCATTACGCAGTACGAAGTGCACATGGCCTGACAAAGCAGCGATGTGGATCTCGGGGTGTTGAGCCACCGAGAGTGGAGGCAGGTGAAAGAGCTCTGCACCATCCTTGCCCGTTGTGAAGAAGCCACCAAAATGGTCAGTGCGGACAATGCCCTTGTCAGCATGAGCATTGTGGTGATCTTAGTTCTGGAACGATTGTTGGACACTCTGAAACATCAGGTCCCGCCAGCGACGGAGGAGAAGATGGACACAGATGCGGACATGGAGCCTTTCTCTCTGTCGAATCCACAAGGCCCGAAAGTTTTTCAATTTTATCGGTCTTCATTGGGCAGTGGTTCGGGGTCCAGGGCTAGTGCAAGGCGGCGCATCCGCTCTCAGGGTGCATCATCTGACGCAAGTGAGGGCTGTGTTGAAGCTGTGCCGGAGGAAGCGGAGGAGGAGGAGGTATTCCTAGACCCGACGTTACCGACGTCCCTGCCTTGGAAAGAGGTTGGCGCAAATGTGAGGCGGAGGAGGAAGATGAGTTTGCTAGTGCCCCTCGACCCAGAGGCTTGGGAAATTAAGGCTCCATCTCTCACATGAGTGCTTGGATGCTCAATTTCCTCCAACATGATCCTCGCATTAAAGCCATCAAAATAACAACAGTTACTGGGTGGCCACCCTCCTGGATCCCCGATACAAAACAAAACTCAGCACTTTCCTTCCACCCACCCAAACAGAGAGTAAAATGCAGGAAATGGAGACCTTGATGATTGATCAACTGGAGACATCTGTTGCGTCTGCTTCTCGTTCTTCTAATGTCGCGGTGGAACAACATCAGCGACGTGACAGCAGTAGAGTGCCAAGTAGCCGTAGCGGCAGCAGCAGCAGTCAAGGTGGCAGAAGCCTAATGGGTGACCTCTGGCAATCTTTATTTACCACCTCACCAACGCATGCAATGCAGGGCACACTCCAACACACAGAGATCAGCTTAAGATCATGGTGCACGACATCTGCGTCTCAACACCGATGTTTTTGTATGTGTTCCGGACCCAATGACTTCTGGGTATCCAAAATGGACGAATGGCCCGAGCTCGCTCGCCACGCCATAGAGGTGTTGTCCTGCTCAGCACCCAGCGTCATATCTGAGCGGACCTTCAGCACGCTGGAGAATCATTACAGAAAAACCCGGAAATCCGGTTTTCCCCACAGATAATGTGGATCATTGACTTTCATCAAGATGAATCAGGCATGGATCTCTGATGATGTTGTGGCCCCAATTGCCGAGGTCAATGATTAGTTGCCGGTCTACTTCACATTCCTCTTCAAACAGAAATGGTCCTCTAGAAATTTTTTTTTTAAAATGATCGTTTCTTACTGCAATTTTTATTCTCAGTTCCCAACAGTTCATTTTTCTGGTTTTGCTGTGAGGAAACTGTAAAAGACAGCAAGGTTTCATGACAACACCGTATTCCATTTACTCACTTTTTCTTTAGAAGTTTTCGCAATATCAGTGGTTTTGAGGTCATGTTGCTGTGAGATTTCAGCTACAATTATGGTCCTTGGAACAGAAATGTGGCTTTTAAGTGGCATTTCTCCATCACAATTTTTAATAGTGGCTGAGAAGTCATATTTATAATTTTTTGGGTCATGTTGCTGTGAGATACAGCAATAATCATGGTCCTTTGGAAAAAGAATGTGGCTTTTAAGTGGCTCTCTCCCTCACAATTTTTAACAGTGGCTGAGAAGTCATTTTTATAATTTTTTGGGTCATGCTGCTTTGAAATGCAGCAATACTACAGGTCCTCTTATAAAAAATTTTTTGTTTCTAACAGATATTTGTTCTTCACAATTGTCAAAAGTGGCTCAAGGGTCTTGTTTTGAATTTTTGGGGGCATTTTGCTGTGACATGCAGCTATACTACAGGTCCTATTATTAAAAAAAATGTGGTTTCTAACAGACATTTGTTCTTCACAATTGTCAAGAGTGGCTCAAGGGTGATGGTGCTGTCAAAAACAGGAATAGGTATGACACTGTTAATGGACACATATTGCAAAATGACTTGTTTTTGCAAGATCCTTTAACATAGCTAGCAAACCTGTATTTAGACAACCCATTTAATACAATTAAAAAAGAGAAACAAAGACATGGTGGGATTCCATCCTATTTTAAAAATGTGTTTTCTAGAATTAAACTACTAAAAAACTTGCATGTACAAAATAGCTGGTAAAAAAATTCCTCTGAATTGTACAAGGGGGGTACAGGAAGACTTGACCAAATATAGGTTATTCAGAGGACATGGAGGACAGAGAACAAAGAACAGAGACAATTTCCTCCAGCACGTTGAGTAAAATTAGAAAAAGAATGCCAAGAAAAAGAGCACCTGGGTGTAACAGGAGCGTTAACCACCAGTATTTCCAAGTGATGCTCAATTGGTCTGCACTCATACGGAGAGGCAAGCGCTACCCAGATCTTGACTGTGTACTGAGGAAGGCTGGAGGTCTTACCTCACACTTCCGCTTCCGCACTCTGGTTCAGCAAGACTGTTTTTGTTGCTGCGTCATAAGGTCATTTTTACCGTGTTAATAGATGACGGACGCCAGCCTGGACTCTCACTGCACCCACTCTAACTCTGGCCATGCTAGCTGAACCTGCGTGTTAATAGATGACAGATGCTAGCCCTGGCTCTCACCGCACCCACTGTAAGTCTGGCCCTGCCAGCTGGACCTCCGTGTTAATTGATGACAGACGCTATCCTGGGCTCTTACCGCACCCACTGTAAGTCTGGCCCTGGCAGCTGGACCTCCGTGTTAACAGATGGCTGACGGCAGCACTGGCTCTCACCGTTAGGGGCAATCAGAAGAGCTTCAAATTTCTCTAAAAAATCAGATTTTGAAAAAGGTGATTTCTGTGAGGTTAAGTAGTGTCAAAAAGGGCTCCAGGGCTGGACACAAATTGCACAATTTGAGGCTTAAAATTTTCTGGGGCTGGAGTCACTATGGGGTTGCATCATTTGATCTCCAGGGGAATCTGGCGCGAATCACTGAAGAAGGATTTGGAGGAAAAATGAAACCATTGAATTGATTGTCTGAATCACTCTCAGAAGCCAGGAGGGCAAATGTCTTCTCAACTAAGAAGTGTTTTGGGGATGATTAGGACATTTGTATTACTTATGGGGTGTGCAAACGAATTAACACATCTACACGTTTAAAAAATACCTTTAAAACTGCAGGGAGGGGTGTATGTTGTATGTTATCACACTTGAAAAAAAAGCAAAATGATAATAATGTAAAACGATAAATAAAACTTCCCTAAATAAATTCTGTAAAAAAATGTCAGTTGCCAAAAAATATACTAAAGGACAGTCATTGTACAAAATAGCATAGTGCCACTTTGTGATCTGTGGGTCAAACAGGTTTAGGGTCATGCTGTGGTAAGGACAGGTATAGTCAATGTCCAGTTCAACTAAATGGTGGGTTCAAAGACTCCTATTTCTGGCACTTTTTAAATCTGGGGGTCATGCAGGTTTGGGGCTCATGTTGTGGCCCAGGACAGGGATAGTCTATGTCCAGTTCAACTAAAATGGTGGTTCAAAGACTCCTTTTTCTTGCACTTTTTAATCTGTGGGTCAGACAGGTTTAATGGTCATTCTGCGGTACAGGACAGATATAGTCAATGTCCAGCCAATATCGACTATCGACCCGATGACGATAGTGAATGTAATAGTGATTGTGTCAACTATCGTTATCGATTCTATAGTCGATTTCGGCAATTATCATGACAATATCCGATAGTCGATAACAGATTATAGCCGATGACCATTAAAGTCTATAGGAGAGGACCAACACCTTCATTCTTACCCCCAAAACAGGGCTGGAGAAGCTGGAATTAAAATTCCCCAACAGTAAACTGGATACGTGCTACATCTTAGGCAAGACAATTAGGCAAAAAGATCACAGAAAAAAACTGACAGACTATTCACTTTTCCCTGTCTTGTCCACAGCATGACCCTTAAACCGGGCATGACCCACAAATTAAAAGTGCCAGAAGGCAGTATTGTTGAACATATTTTTACTTGAACTGGACATTTACTATCCCTGTCCTGGAACGCATCATGACCCTAAAACCTTTCTGACCCACAGATTAAAAAGTGCCGGAAAAGGAGTCTTTAAACCACCATTTTAATTGAACTGGACATTGACTATGCCTGTCCTGGACCGCGGCATGACCCCAAAACAGTGTCTGACCCACAGATTAAAAAGTGCCGGAAAAAGGAGTCTTTAAACCACCATTTTAGTTGAACTGGACATTGACTATACTTGTCCTGGGCCACAGCATGAGCCCCAAACCTGCATGACCCCCTGATTAAAAAAAGTGCCGGAAAAAGGAGTCTTTGAACCACCATATTAGTTGATCTGGACATTGACTATGCCTGTCTTGGACCGCAGCATGACCCTCAAACCTGCATGACCCACTGTTTAAAATGTGCCGTAAGAAAGTTGTATTTGAAGCTGTATTTAAGTGAAATGGACATTGACTATCCATATCCTGTAATGTAGCATGACCCAAAAACCCGCACAGGTGCCCATATGGACCATCAGCAGAAAATTTCGCAATAAGAAATAAACTATATTAAAAACAACTCGTTTTCCAATACTGCTGCTGCTAGAGCTACTTGCCATTCTACTGGTGACATTGTTCCACCATGACATTATATCGTGAAGCAAACGAAACAGATGTACCCAGTAGGTCAACGAGGCCTGTCTGAAAATCCTGCATTCTACTGTCAATTGGGTTGAAGGAATTTACTGATCAAGGCGGGTGAGGATGTAAATGTCGATCACGCAGGGTCAGCTGGCAGGGCCGGACTTACAGTGGGTGTGGTGAGAGCAAGGGCTGGCGTCCGTCATCTATTAACATGCAGGTTCAGCTAACAGGGCCCGAGTTACAGTGGGTGCGGTGAGTGCCTAGGCTGGCGTCCGTCATCCATTAACATGGCAAAAAATGCCCTTATGACTAGTGTTGAGCGATTTTTATCGACAAAGTTGAAATCGGCAAGGTTTTTATGGTGATCGAAATTTCCAATCATGAT